>VYXB01006804.1:619330-659743 GCA_013397135.1 Pachyramphus minor
GTCCGCCCCCCCCCCCCCCCCCCCCACAAAATGAATTTAAACATACACCCCTGAAATGCTTTTTTGTGTTTTTGACACCCACAGTTACTGAAGTGGTCCTGCTTTTGACCACAGTTTAATACTAGAAGAGGGCTCTCAGAATAACCATGGTCCAGACACATGATCCCTGTTAGTGCTGAAATGAAAGCCATATTAGTACCTATCAAGAAGCCAAGGATGCAGTCATAAGCTTCCACGCCATCCTCTGTCTTCCTGCTTTCTGGAGTTTAAATAAGTGTACTGGGCTTAGCTCTCACACTGGCACCACCCAGCATCTCTGCGCTCCTCCTGCTCTGACTGTGCTGTGATCTTCCACTTGCTGATCACAAGAGCTGTCACTGAAGAGCTCCTTACAGGCCCTAGTAGAGGGGTCAGCCTGACTCAAAGCAGGCTAAAGTGTAGCTGTAGTATTAGTTTCATAGTTGATTTTGGAAAGTTTCTGGACAAAAACCAGATTAACCTGAGAGAGTGTTTCTAGTGCGGTATCTGCAGAGGACACTGGAAAGGAAAAAGTTATATTCATAGTTACAGGTGAGAAAATGCCAATTATTGTTATATTCCTTAAAAAAAATGTCTACAGAAAGAAAACTGGTTTTGGAGAGACAGTATAAACAAAAAAGGAGCTGTTTCCTTCTTTGTATGGATAGTAAGGGCCAGAGCAACTGTGGTGGTAGCTAACTATGTAAAATGTTAGTGCCAGAAAGGGGTGAACTCCTGTAAGGGGAAAGTGACAGAACACTTAGATACATATACAAAACCATCTCAGCCCTGCACTGAGTGACAAAGTGAGGCAAATGCCTGCAAGAAAACTCTTAACCCTTTTCTTGACTCAAGCATCACTGAAAGAAGCTGGGCATTGTTGTCCCTGAATGATATGAGAACAGCACAAGTAAATAAGTGTGGAAAACTTTGTTTCCAGTATTATGCAGTGTCGTGTACTTATAGAGCAGTATGTTTTCTTCTGTTGAAGGAAGCTTATATGTAAAACGCTCACAGCTGAAAAAGGCAAATGCAATGGTGACTAAAAAGCCTGTTGTGTGGAGTGCTTTGGATGGCAGAAAAAAAGTTACTGAAGAAATATAGGGAAATAACTGCAATTTTAAAAGCAATTTTTCCTGGTAAAATTTAGGATAAGGTCTACTTTATCTTGTATGGAAAATAGCCTGATGGAGCTGGTTTTAGGCTTATTATAAGCAGAGTTCCCCAAAAAGTGATTGGGCTACAGATGATCTTGCCTGCAGAAAATTCCCAGCCTCCCCCTCACCACAGGGCTCTCAAGAGACATTTAAAAAAACACATCAGCATCTCTCAGTATCCCCTAGGGTCTGGATCAGCTTACCCTTTGAAAACTGGAAAACTGGAGGAGATGCCAAGAGCTACTTTGCCCATGATATTTATCTAAGCACAAACAGATCACTCATGAGTGGCTCTTCAGTCCTGAATAATAACATGTAGCCAGTGTTCTACTCATGCAAAACTGGCTGTGGAGACATAGGAATAGATATCTTCTGACCAAAGCACTTTATCCAGCACCACCTGGTACCCACCAAGTCATGCAAGGTGAAAAGGTGGCATCATCCCTACTCGTTTATGTGGAACTGAGGCACAGGAAACTTCTGGTCAAAAATATCTGTTTGTCTGGGTGCTGTATTGTCAACAATGAGGATGCAGTGTTCAGGTTTCAGTTGGTTTGGGGGTGGTTTTTTTCTGAGTATGGAGCTTACAGCTGCATTGCAGAGGTTCAAAAGACAGATAACACTGTCTGGCACATGTAGAAAACAAGCAATTTTTTTTTTAACAATACCACCATGAATACAGACTTCTGACAGGATAAAATTTCACCTGGACTCCCTTGTCAATATGTAGGATTTAATAATCTATTCTTACCTTTGACCTTTGAGAGCCAGTTTTTTCTTGCTAGAGCTGATTTATCCTAACATATAATTTCAAAGCAATTTTGGATTACCCATTCCCTAGTACTGGGCACAGAGAGATCCTTCTACATGTCATGGTTTCATCAGGAGGCACACAGAGTTAAGCCTGGTGTGCCACTTATTTACAGGGACAATATGCCTCTCTGACTAGTCTTACAGCGGTGAGATTCTGATGACAAAAAAAGTTTGCTCCAGATTTCCAGGAAGAGAGGGGAGCCCCAGTCATCTCTAAGAGTTCCAGACCACCTAAAAGTGGTGTGACATAGCTGAGTTTTCTGGCTTTCTCCTGCTGCCCCAGGAGGCAGGAACAAGCCAATTCAGCAACCTCCCTGCAGGTGCTGTGGTTTCTCCCCACTGCCCTTGCACACTGCAGGAGCCCTGTGGGCATGGAGGAGTATGAGTGTCCTTTTCTAATCAGTGCTTCTTCCCAAGCTGACTACAGCAATCCTGCCTTTACCTGGACCCACTGCCTTTCTATAGCCAACAAGCTATTTTGCCAGATCCCTCTTGCCTCAATTTATCCAAACAGATTCTCCCAAAACACCTTTGTTTTTCTCCGTTGCTTGTCCTGCCTCTGCAGGATAAAAATGTGCTTTATCTGATAATGGCTACAACAAAAAGCTCACTGTCATTGCTGTATATGGGTACTAGGCCAAATGCAGCCCTGGCCAACTTGTATTGAAATTAATGCAGTTGTGCTAAGGATGCATACGTTCCTTTTCCTTCATTCCCGTCTGCAACCGTTGTATAATAAAATAAACTTTGGTCCATGAAAGAAAGGTATCTGGAAAAAACAACGTGCTTTCATCAGCTGGGGAACAGGTTATTGCTTGGGAATGTAAAGACCTATGTCCATTTGATCATTTTATTTTGATGCATACTTGACCTCTTAACATTCTTAAAAAAAAAAAAAAAAACACCACAGAAGTGAAATATAAGAAAAATAGTTAATGAACCTTTATTCTATGACTTTGCATTGAGGTCCTCTGTGTTGTTTGCCTTTTAAGAATTCTAAGAGTTGTTCCATCTATGTCATAAGCAGACCACAGACGAAGCACCAGTTCATAATGTTACCACTACTACTATCACAGATCTTTCATGGTCTTTTTTCACATATAGTTCTTACGATGTTTGGATAGAGAGTCAGTATGAGTACATGAGAGACAATAACGAAGTTAAAAAGCCACTCCTGCTTTGGGGACTACCCACAGCTTCATGATCCCCTTGGTTGATGTGTTGGCAGCTGCAGCCCAGCAACAGATCTGATTTCAGTTAGGGTTTGGTAACGCATCTTTCAAATACTTTATTTCTAACAGCTGAGGGCTTTCTATTCTTTTAAGAAGCCCAGGGCATGCTTGGGGAAGTGCTGCCTGCTGTGTCACAGGTTCTCAACTGGTCAGCCATCTTCCTTAAGTTGGGTCAGAAATAATTTGGTCTGCAAAGTGTTTGTAGGATAAAAAACTCTTTGAGAGATGCAGTAGTTTCTATTCAGAAGGATGTATGATTACAGGCCTATGACAAAGGAATTAACCTCATCCACATCCAAACTCTGGGGTACTGATTCTTTTGCTTTTAAATATGCCTCAAGAGAACCAAACCTCAATGTTGTCCCACAATGGGATTTTCCCAACTTAAAACCCAGTTTCTGCCCAACATCACTGATGGCCATTGAGCACAGCCTTGACTGTGTTGTATCACCTGGGCAATCCATCCGCTGCCTCACACCAGCGTGTGTGGTGGATGACTCTAGAAGTACAGGAGGGACCTCTTCCAGTTGGGTTAGAGGTTGTGTTGGTTTGGCAAAAGTACTGAAGGAGCTTACAATGTTGTGAGCATTTATGAGGCTCTTGGGGAAGGGCTGACTTGGTGATGGAAAGGTATGCCAAAAACTAAGCAAATGCCTACTGAGGGGTTTTGACTACAGCAACTTTGCAGGGAAGCTGCCTTGTTGGGTATCCCCTGGGAGGTGAGAGAAATGAAGTGAACATAAAGGATGGACATGATAATATGCTTATAGAAGGTGAGAAAGGTTGAAAACTGCCACAGTGCCATATAACTGTAGCAAATGCTGTTCATGGACTGCTAGCCAAAAGACTATGAAGGTAGCTCATTACCCTCTTCCTGAACATAAAAATTTCCTATGTTAATGTGGGACAAGAACCTATATGTATTATAACAGAATAACAAAGTCATTAAGTTCACGGCATACTTATGTCATAGTAACTTGTTTGAGTGCCTGTAACTAAAGCAAAACAGCAAATACTAATTATTAGGTGAGCTTTGGTTTCAAAGTTTGTATCAGCATCTGCTTTCCTGTCTCTCTTGAAGAGGGATAGAACAAGGAGTACAAGCAGCTGTCAAAGGGCAAAGTTGAGGTTTTAAAAGTTATGAGATTCATATTGTCCTCATACTGAGTTCCAAATTAAATGGCTGCATTGTCTAAATAAAGCTGCTCCTTTTGGCAAAGCTACCTGGTTTTTGGTGTCAGGATTTGGCATACCTTTTTTTTTTTTTTCCTAGCCCTTGTCTCAACAAGGGAGATCTTGAGTCTGGGAGCACCATTTGTGGTTCTGGAAGCCAGCAGAGGGTCTGGGAGTTACACCCCTATGCTGTACTCTTCTCCTCCAGCTGAACACCTGGTTCAGCCTTTTTATGCAGCTTAGTTTAGTCAAGAGCATGTCCATGGCTCTGGTGAGTAATTGCTCATCATACCTCTTTCTGCAGGTCTGTCCTGTCTACCCTGTGTTAGGTTTGATTCCCTGCCTGGAAGGAGGTGGAGGCTGTACGCTTGGCATATGACACAAACTGTTTCAGTGGGTCTCAGAACCTGTAACTTAATGGAAAACTGGGTTTTCTAGGCACCACTAGATGGTGCCTCTGGATTGCTATTGCTGGGGAAAAAGTGCTGTTAATCCAGGAAAACAAACAGCTCTCTGGCAAGCTATTCTTCCCCTCTATTCCACTCTCATGAGATCCCATCTAGAGGGCTGCATCCAGTTCTGGGGCCACCAACATAAGAAGGACGTGGTCCTGTCGGAGTGCATCCAGAGGAGAGCGATAGAAAGATAATCAGAGGGCTGGAGCACCTCTCCTACGAGGAAAGGCTGGGAGTTTGGATTGTTCGAACTGGAAAAGAGGGGGGTCCAGGGAGATCTTATAGCAGCCTTTCAGTACTCACAGGGGACTTGTGAAAAAGATGGGGACAAACTTTTTAGGAGGGCCTGTTGCAATAGGACAAGAGACAATAGTTATAACCTAAAACAGGGTAGATTTATACAAGATGTAAGGAATTTTTTTTTTTTTTACAATGAAGGTGCTAAAACACTGGGACAGGTTGCTCAAAGAGGTGAATGGATGCCCCATTCCTGGAAAATTTCAGCATCAGGTTGGCTGGGGCTCTGAGCAACCTGATCTACTTGAACATGTCCCTGTTCTTTGCAGGGGAGAGTTGAACTTGATTACTTTTCAAAGTGCCTTCCAGCCCCAACCATTCTGTGATTCTGTGAGGGTGAGCTGGGTGGTTGCACAGCCTCTGCCTCCCCTTAGAGTAGGGGATACATGAGCAGGTAGTGAGTGCTCACCTGGGCAGGAGAAGCTATACAGCAGAAATGGCAGTGGAAATTGGTTTGTTTTCTTCTTTAAAAAATGCTGAACCATGGAATCATTAACCTCTGTTAAGTGAGCTCTCTCCAATAAGAAAAGAAGCTTTAGAGAGAAGAGAGAACTTTTGGTTCTGTGTAAACTGGCTTCTGTTCTTTCAGCAAAGATGGAAATTCAGTAGCTTATACTTGCAGGAAGTCTGTGCAATTAGGTGCAGAAATGATCCCTGAACCTGTGACCTGCTAATGATCTGAAGGGCTTATGTTATTCCATTAATAGGCCAAGTGTAGGGGGAAGCATATACCAAGGAGTTGGGATTCAGACATATAGCAATATTAGCTAAAACAAAGCAAGCAAAAAAAAAACCAGGAGCATGCCCTCCATCAGGAAAAAAAAAGAAAAATTACTTCTGGGCATCTTGAAAATCACCATATATGTTTTTAAATTTTAAAAAAATATTTTTATTTCCTGCACTTGTAATGTTCTGACATAGCATTGTTTTTGTTCTTTAAAAGTTCAAGACCTAGAAACTTTCTTTGTTAAATAATAAAGCTGAGGTCAGCGTAGCCCAGACTTGTGGCTTGGATGCCTATTATAAGTCCGAGCTTCTGGCTTTTGGGCCATAATGAGTTTACTTTTCTACTCTATCTCACCATCCCCTGCTCCTCTGTGGCAACATTGGCAGCTCACATTGTCTTTGGTTATGGAGGAACCAGGGAGTGGATGAGGGCACAGGAGGGGAAGCACTGCAGTGCCCTCTGCTTTGCTGTTCACATCAGGTCTGTGTCTGCCTGAGGATTAGTGTATTGTCAGAAATACCTCTCAAATGCTCGAGGACAATTCTGGCTTGTGTTAGTCTGGGGTTACCTACATCAATGAGTATATTCAAAGACTACAAATAAAGCTAGACTGGTGTCTGTCAGTTGCCTAAATGACAAGTATATCTGCAAAACAGATATGTATTTGACGATATTCTCACTGTACCAGGGTTCAGCTCTGTTCTTGATCTTGACTTACTTTTTCCTCTCTCTTTTCCTCTTTCCCCAGTGCTTACTCTTCTGCTATTGTAATCATGCTGCTAAAACAAGTGTACTTTCAGCCTTGACTCCAAGACACGTCATGTTTTGCCACCGTGTTCCAGTGCTGTGGTTCATGCCAAGGCTGGTGGGGAGGAGAAGCCAGGTCTAGAAGCCCTGGAGGGAAGGGTGTGTGCTTTCCTGTGGTACGCGTGCAAAGACAGGATGTTGCTATGTTTAGCTTGGGTTCCTCTTGGCAATAAAACATTTTCCATAAAATATCTTCCATAAACTTCAGGTGGAACTTCGAAAACTCATCCAGAATACTGTGATTCCAATAAAAAAGAGAGTGAAAAATCAAGCTACTGTGTAGCATGTTGGGAATGTATGAATGTGAAAATACAAAAAGTTCTGAAAATCATTTGGTTTAGTTAGTGACCAGCAACCCTGCAATTAACGAGTCAGTGAACCTGTAAAACAGTTATGCAGTTATACCTCTTACTAAGTCCCTAAATGCTTTTATTTCATCAGTTTATGGTGCCTACATTTCAAAAACTATAATTGGTGGTGGAAGAGGTCTGGAAGTGTTTAGAAAATGTTTATGAGGTTAATTCAGAAAAATGTATGTAGCAAAGTCCATGCTTAGTTTGCTTATATGTAAAAAGATTAATGTGCTATCGGAGTCTACAAAGTGATGAGTCCACTGCTAGATGGCTCTCTAACCCAAGAGGAAATTCAGAGGCACAGTGGTTGGCACCTGAAGTGAGACAAAGTCTGGTTAAAATCGAGTTCCAGCTCCCAGCAGTGAGGATAATTGGTTAATGGGGTGACTAATTGCAGGGAGAGCATGAGGTCTGTGACTTAAATCTGATTAAAAACCTGGCTCTCCCTCTCAAAATATTTTGGATCCCAAAGGTGGGGTTTGGACTGGATGCAGACATTTCCATGGAAGTTTTAGGTATGCTCTGCAGAGGGTGAACTTCAGCAGTTCTAGAAGGACAGCTCTGGAGTTGGTAAGATGTATGGTTATGTAGACACCTTCGTAGGAATAAGGGATTTTGTTACATGACATGGATGAGGCTGAGATGAGATAAATGAACTCTGCACAGTGACACCAGTCACTCAAAAGCATGTCTGCAGTGGTGTTCACTAGAGGTGAATAATGCAGAGGAGGCAGTGCCAGACTTCTGCTGTGCCTTGTTGGTTTTACACTGGCATACACTGTCTGCAACAGGTCAGCTTAAGATCCCTAGTGTGGATTACAAGGCTGCACTGTCTCTGGCTCTGGTCTTTCACAAAACATGAAGTACTAAAAGGAGCTGTTGTCATCTGTTGTCTTAATTAGAGGTTGGTACTAGTCTCTCTCCTTTGCAGTGGCAAAGTATTATCTTGTGAACTCACTGATTTACATTTCTATCTATAGTAGGACACTTAGATTTCTCTACTACACCTTGAGGTGTAGTCAGTGGTCTGTTTTCTCCCCATTTGCTTCCTTTTTGGAATTCAGAGCTCCTTGCTTGCCTCAGATACGTATTTGTAACTGAGTTTGCACACCTGTAGTTATAAATAAATGTAATGGCATAGCCCAGTGAGGCAGTATAGGCTTGCAGATAATGGTGGGATTTACTGATCAGACTTTGTTGTATAGCTGCTTTCATCAGACTGGAAATGGAGGCAGGGTTTCTCATACAGAGCTGTGGTGGTGTTCGGAAAAATCAGCTGGAATGAAAGGTAACCATCTCAGTCTACACCACTTTGAGGGCCATCTGAGGTTCCCTGAACAACTATCTTCTCAGCTGTGCTGACAGCACTTCAGAGTGTATCTGCTTGCAGAACAAGTCTCAGTCTGGCTTGCTTGGAGTCCTACTGTGTTTCTCCAGCCCATTCTCTGTTACTCTCTGTGGATAAAGCAGTCAACTTTTGTAGGGAACTTTGGGATCTGATGAATGCATCCATGTAGGATGTTACTCTGAAGAACAGGTTCAGAGAAGAATGGAAGGGATGACTGATATGTGCAGGTCCTACTTTCAGTGAACTTATGATGGCACGGTGCTTCCATGGAACAGGACTATAATTATTGCGGGAGAGCCCTGCTCTGCAGGCATAAGCAAGTGACACAATGCCAAAACATACTTCCAGACTTCTTTAAAAGTCATACCCACAAAATAGCCTCTGAAATATTTCTTTTGCAGGTGTACAGCTGTTGATGGCTAGAAGAGCTCAGCTGTTAGAGTTCCTTGAGAGACATAGCAAAGATATGCAGCTGTCTGCTGAAGCTGGTCTGAAGACTAGCTGGGGTCTTTGGAGAAACTGAGATTCCCTGGCCCTTCAGTTAACCATAAATGAGCACAAAAGGCCTGTTGTGATGCAATAACCACTACATTAAATGGATTTGCTCATTAAATGGATTTCTCTCTGCTGCATCCTGCAGAATAACAGATACGATGACCAGATACCTGAGATGTAAACTTGACTGCTTCCTCCTGATGGAGCAGGGTGGGCTGCATCAAAAGAAGCGCAGCCAGCAGGGTGAGGGGAGGTGCTTATGCCTCTCTACTTTGCTTGCATGAGACCCCACCTGGAGTGCTGCATCCAGCTCTGTGGAACCAACTTAAGAAGGACATGAGCCTGCTCAAGCAAGTCCAGAGAAGGGCCATGAAGAAGATCAGAGGGCTGGAGCACCTCTCCTATGAGGAAAGGCTGAGAGAATTGGAGTTGTTCAACATGGAGAAGAGAAGGCTCCAGGGAGACCCTATAGCACCTTCCAATACCTGAAGGGGGCTACAGCTGAAGAGGGACTTTTTACTAAGTGATAGGAAAAGGGGAAATGCCTCTGAACTGAGAGGGTAGGTTTAGAATAGATATTATGAAGAAAATCTTTACTGTGAGGGTACAGAAATGCACAGGAACAATTTGTGCAGAGAAGTTGTGGATGCCCCATCCCTGGAAGTGTTCAAGGTGAAGTTGGATGGGACTCTGAGCAACTTGGTCTGATGGAAGGTGTTCCTGCTCATGGCGGGGAGCTTGAAACTATATGATCACTATGGTCCCTTCCAACCAAAACCACTCAATGATTCTCTAATGATTGAAAATTTGCCTCAATAGCATTTCTAAGCCTCTATATCTTCCAGATGATTTGCTCATGGAGTACTCAATGGATTTCTTTATATTTAAATCTCAAATACACACACACACACACTCTCTCCATTGAGTTTATGGAGAAGCCCAGCTTCTGAACCATTTGTAGGCTTCATTGATCTGCAAAAACACCTCATTGCAGAGACTCTGCTCTCTCCATGATATGAATAATGCAGAAGAATTGCTCTGTTGAAGCTGGCTTCATTGTCAGTTTAAGCTGAACATGAATAATTGAACACATTTTCTTTTCAGGGACAAGAACAGCTGCCATCTAAGCCGTTTAACCCCATTTGCCTTCTCACGTTTCTCCTTAAGCTTGCTAAAGCCCCTGTGCCTCTCCATGCCATATAGGAATGCATCAAATTCATTTGGGGTTTTTCACTTGCTTGAGGTTGTGTCACAAATAATCTGCTATGCTCGTTAAGCAGGCCGAAATGAGGGCTAGTTACAATTACCCTGTGTGTACACCACTTGTCTCCAGCTTTAACTCTTTGGTGTCTGGATTCCCACAGGACCCTTCTTGGACTTCAACAGCAGGGTGCTGGGCAGCTAGTAAGTGCCTTCAGAAAGCTAAACCTTCAGCAGTGGGGAATATCATTAAGTGTCAAGCAATTAAATATTTAAGCAGCCAATGTGGGAACTAAGGAATTAATAGCCTGTCAGTTAAGCCTTCAAAGCTACAACGGGAGCTTGGGCATCGTGGTTCCTTTAGGTGAAGGAAGGAAACCTCTGATGTCTCCAGTGTATTTCTTTTTTTTTTTTTAAATGGAACATGTCCCTTTGAAATCATGGGAGCTGGCCTGCCAAACTGAACTTCCCTGTTCATTGAGAAATTCAGTATTTGTAATTATCTATACCTAAACACTTTTTTTTTTATGTAGGGAAAGGATGATATTCTAATTACATGTGAGGTCCATGATGGGGGAAACCTGAGGGGAGGAGGAATTTCTTTCTGAAGCCTGATATGGGAGGATTAGGAAGTCATAAAAAGGACCTGTAAAGCTGTTCATTCTAAGAACAGTGCAAGAGCATCCAGAGTAACAATGTCATAGAAATTCACTCCTTCGAAATGGTGTTACTTGTGATTGCCCAATTATATTACTTTTAATATAATAATTTCACGTAGATACTTGCAAATGTCATATATTACAAGTGTCTATAACCTT
This sequence comes from Pachyramphus minor, assembly GCA_013397135.1. NCBI lineage: Eukaryota > Metazoa > Chordata > Aves > Passeriformes > Tyrannidae > Pachyramphus > Pachyramphus minor. The sequence goes on from VYXB01006804.1 coordinate 630,224, forward strand.
GGGAGTGTACTGTGCAGCATAATAAGCATATATTAGGACGTATTCATATTTCTTTTTTCTCAGAAACCATTTCCCTTCTTGGGTAGTAAATCTCTCTTTATGTGCTGTTTCTGAAGCATGTGAGTACAAATTCCTTTTAATTTTTGTTAAAATGCCAGTACTGACTTTTTTTTTTTTCCTACTTCCAACATATTTCCTTCCATTGCAGAGGCTTTGTCTAGCAAGAAATGCACTACATTATGAGTGGCTAAGTAAATTCATAAAACATATGCAATATGCATAACAAAAATTTTACCTAGTGTTAATGATGGAGCTGTTCTGCATGTTATTTGACTTAATTATACCCTATTTTTCACATACTTAAAGCAATAGAGCTTGATAAGCAAGTAGTTATTACAGATACTTAAGCTGTCTCTGAAAATAGTTTTCTTGAAGGAAGCAAGGAAAGTGCCGTGTGGGAGAGTCTTCATCCTCAGAGAAATATACTTTAGAAATAAAATATTTTTTATTTTAGGCACCATAGATTGTATGAATTCTGTGAAACTGCTGGCTTATGTCATGGCAGGAGGCAGATTGTTGAGTGATGTTACAGGGAGCAGAAAGTTTTTTGCAACTGACTGTACAGTGGTTGTTGGAGGAAAGCTCTAGTGATTCACAACCTGCCTGTTCCACGTGTCTTATGGTACTCTTAAAGATTGCAGAGTCTTTTGGCAAAATTTCCTTTCCCTGCAGCTGTGAAGTTGGCTCTCACCTTCCAACTTCCAGATTGGATGTGTTTTACTGGTGTCATGGTTTTGACCCTGTGAAATTATTAATATAGCATGAGATTTCTGCTTAAAAAACAAAAAAATAAAAAAACCCCTTGAATTGCTGAACAGATGTGCTTCGGAATAGGAACTAGGAGAAAGGAGCAGGGGATCTGAGACGATCTGGGACACNTAAAAAAAAAAAACCACCTTGAATTGCTGAACAGATGTGCTTCAGAATAGGAACTAGGAGAAAGGAGCAGGGGATCTGAGACGATCTGGGACACAGTCACTGTTACTGCAGCAAAATAGCTGGGGATTCAGCCTTCTGCATTTGACCTGTGCCTTGCTTGTGGCCTGGCCATGGTACATGGGGGTACTGCTGACTTACCCTGAGTTACTGAGGCTGGAAAAACCAAGCAGGAAAGAGCTTGCATGTTATGTTCCTTTATGCTGAACAGGACTCTGGTGAGAAGAGCCAAGCTCACAGCTTCCTTCCTAAGAGGCTCCAAAGGACTGTGACTCCTACCAGTAACATTTTTGAGAGTAATCTGAAAAAGGCTCACTTTCCCACAGAAAAATAGGGCTTTTTTCCTTTTTTCTCCAGTGAGGAAGCATCAAAAAACCCTTGAAAACTGATTGAACCATTAACTGAACATACTGGTTTAAAGCTTTTCAAAGACGACATCTGCCCAAAGCCTTTTCTGTGAAGATGCCTTAGCCTTATTCTGACTTAAAAATTTAAGCTAGTTTCAAATAGCCCATTTACTGAAAGCAGTAAACTAGCTGAGCAAAGGCACTTAGGAATTTAGTGAGAAAGATAAAATTTAAATATAAGCACTATGGTCCTATCTTCTGAATAGAAAAAAGTCCATAGAGACCAGGGCAATTTGCTTCTTCAGCACTGTGCCACTGAGGTGGAGAGATAAGTGTAATTCAGCTGGGCATATTGCAGGTCTGAAAGTTATTTGCAGCCCACACAGGCTGAGCTGTCTCCCCAGCTCTTGCTGAAAGGTCCCTCTTACTTATTTTCTTTGCCTTTTTTTTTTTTCTTTTTTGATAGTAGTAGGCTACACAAAAATGTGTTTTTCCTGGACTTCAGAAAGTGCTCAAGTTGTCTCTTTCTAGTCAGTACATTGGTGGGAAGTGAATGAAACAGCAGAAGTAATCTCACATAATATTAAAAAATGGGCTCCCAAAGCACTAGAGATGCAGTAATTGCCACAAGGCAGGATATGAGTAAAGTCCTTCCCATGGCTGTTTCTTTGCTTTCTCTTTAATATGAGGTTATGCTTTTGTGATATATTAGGTCTGTTTCTACTCTTCAGCTTTCATTTGTGTTTAGCAGGCTCAGTTCAGTTCAGCTTGGGGGAAGACACCTGAAGGCAATGCTGCTGCTGTGGGTTGGATAATGTAGGATGCCCTTCACAGTTCATCTCTTTTCCACTAGATGGTAAAAAGCCCTGATCTGATGAAAGGACCAGAGGTAACAGCTGGGCTGTTCAGTGAGAGAAATTCTGAAGGTTTGAATGTGGTCGTAAAAATGGCACATTCATTTTCCACAGCCTGCCTGTGGCTTAGTGTTTGGTTGCCTGTCCTTGGCTGTACAGCAGATCTGGAGGTGTGACCAGGGCTGACATGTGGCAGCTACAATTACTAGAAGGAGGTGTCACAACTTGCAAGGATAAATCTCCAGTGATATTCTGAAGGTGTTCAAGTCTTCTCTAAAATAACTGATTGGATGAGAACAATGTTTAACAAAAAGAAAACTTCAGTATTTCTTATGACAAGCCTTTGTTCTTCTTTGCTTTTGCATCCTTCTAGGTTGAGCTGTGCTCTAGCAAGGAGGCAGTATGCAGTGAAACACATTAATGCAATGTTTGTAGGCCAAGTGAAATCATCTGTTTGCAGCTGAGTTTATTCCTTTTAAAATAAAATCCTACTGAGACTCATGAGTGCAGTACCAGAGTATCTCACTTCAGGTATGTAGGGTGGGCTCTGAGTGGCAATGTAGAAAGCCAACTGGACACTAACATGGGTTATAGCATGAACAGGCTTTCTATCTCCAGAGTTGCCTTCTAATGCTCTCTATGGTATACTTTGGGATGCTTGGAAGGGAACACAAAGTGAGCAGCAGGGAGGGCCCCGGATCTGCTGCACTGAGATCTGCACCGAACTGCTTGTTTTCAACTGCAGAGTTGTCACGTACTGATCTGACACTGTTCTCCCATGGTAGGCTCAGCCTCAGGAATGAATAATGATGCTAGTCAGCCCCTCTACCCTCATACTGCCTATACTACCATTTGAAGCATGCACATTTGTCCAGGAAGAGTTTGATAAGAGCTCATCTTAAACTCTTAAGGGCAGCAATAATCCTTGCATCACTTAGTCCGAAATCCTTTTCCTTACAGGCTGTCCATCTACACCACTCTAAGCTCAGACTACGCATTTAATAGCAATTAGTGAAAATAGTTTTTGTCCGCTACTTTGCATTACTCATCCTCATAAACAATAGGTTTTACACTTAGATTTGGAAACAGAAAACTGCTTTGCCTTATCCTCGCTGTCGGTAACTGTCCATGAGGCTATTTTCCTTTTATTTGGAAAGACTGGCTTGCAAAGATGAGCATCTTTTTAAAAGCTACCAAACTGGTGGAATAAAGTCTGCAGATGTATTTAAATATGTGCCTTAATGAAAAATGTGTGAGTGCTCTGGGAAGAGGCAGGCTTTGCTAACGAAGTTTTTCACACTGACCCAAGTCTGATTCAAAGAGTTTTCCATGTGCCCAATTTTTCTCAAAGTTGATGAAAGTAATGTGGAACCAGCAGAAGCAAGGCAGGCTGCTGAAACTAAAATGAGAACATTATCTCTTTCTTATTCATGGCGAGAGGGAGGCAGAGAAATTTGGTACTGAAATTATTGACTGGATTATGTGTCTTCTAATTACAGCTACCTCTAGCTGCAGCAAATATCTATGTTTTTGTGACATTCGGCAGCTCATTCCTCACAGCAACAGCAAGCTCTGACTATCATGGTGTTAGAAAGGAAGCAGCTCTGTGAAGTCTGCTCAGTGCTAATTTAATGAGGTGCAGCTTGGTAGTGTGGTACAGGCCTTCAATCATAGTGAAAGGCGAGGAATTCCCTGCAGGCAAGCTGGAGGAGTTTGGCTCTGACAACAGCTTACTTCCAGCTAGGAGATTAATTTTCTCTAATGGGTTCCATGGAGACAAATGAACCAAAATGAGTAAATAGATTTGTGTTTGGCAACACATTTATCAATAGTTGCGATTTCCATTGCAAATCCAATTAAAGAAAGACTTCCACCCTGCTCCCCTTTTCCTGACAGTGGTGCCAAAGTATCTTGTCCAGGATGGGGAGAGAGAGGAGTTGTGAATTTCTTTCTTGTCATTCTTTTGAAAAGTCAGGTTCTGATAGACCTTGATAGTTATACTTAGACAATTGCTTTGATTGAAGTATGTGGGTTGCCCATTTTTAGCTGCTCTCTCTGAGTTCAACAATAATCTCTTCCACTCTCTCTGGTCTAGTAGCAGCCCTGGATGTAGGCATGCTCTTATCTTCCCCTGCCCAGCAAGTCCTAGTCCTCCACACACCCTGTTCGTCTGTGGCTAGCTTGGCTCTGGTATGCATCAGCTAGGCTGCAGCTCTGCCTATTCTGCTATCCTGGCACATTTGATGGGCTGTCCCATCCTGGCTTGTCCCAGCAGCGGTCAGCAAAATGCACTGAAGCTGCAAATAGCACCTAAAAATTTGGTACTGTGTGACATGCGATATTAATCCTTGTCATCGATAGTTTATATTTGTATTCCTATAGCACTAAAGTACCTCCCAGAATGGTAAATGTGCAGTCAGTGTAACTGGGCGGCACAAGCTGAGAAGAGGAGCTGCTGCACCTCTGGTCTCCAAGGGTGAAGCTTAGGTGTCTTCAGAAACTAACTGCCCAAAATCAAAGTGGTATCCCAAACCCTGTCATTTTGTAAAGTGCTGTAGCAAACTAAAAGTCACTTCTCAGTCACACAACCGTGTGTCCTGCTCTCTTACTGTGCTGAGCAGGGTTCTCACTGCCTGAAGATGTGTACTTTAGCTGAGCTTGACAGTGTTCGGTTTCCCCTCCAGGAACTCAGTGTTGGAACTGATGAAGGGGGAAAAGAGAGGACATTGTGCCCTGCACATAAGGAGACAGATTCTCAGAAGTGTACAGTGACTAAGAAGCGTCAGTAGAGCATAAGTCGAGCTAAAGTAAAGATGAAGTTCAGCATTTTAGTTTCTATATCTAATTTATTTGAGATCCATGAAAATGTAGCTTAGCATCTGACAGTTGGAGAGTGAGGTTTTGAAGCAACTTTTCAAAATCTGAGAAATACATTTTCTTTTTTTTTTTTTACCTGTTCTGTTTTATCTAATTTTCACATCTCTGTCAAAGACCTTGATCTGAAGCCTTATAATAAGTATCTAAAGCTCAGAGCAAAAGAGGTACCTGGTACTGATATGCTCTGTAGCTCCCTCTGAAAATGGAGTTTCTAAACAGCATCTTCTGGGGGAGCTTTAATTTAAGGAAAAGGTATTGCATATTATTTTGATTTGTAGAAACAGCAGTAGGGAAAAAAGCTAATCACACTGTCAAAACCTCCTACCGCCCTCAAAAGCATTCCACTTCATTTTATTACAGCAGATTTTGCACTCACGTTAAATAGTCTGAGTATAGCTCACACCTAGCTGTTGTATCTTAGACCAGATTAAACTGATCTGTATTATCTAGTTGACGGTACTGACCTAGACTTTCAGTAGCTCATTTAAAGATCACTTTGGTTCAATACTTTTCAGTCCTTGCTCTAGATTTTTAAGATTTGGTTAACGTGTCGTTTCAGAGAGATCATGCTTTAAGTAACGTTTTCTCACCTAGCTCTGTGAATTGAGTATGGAGATCTCAGTCTATTGGACAATTTTGCATACCACAACCAGACTTGTCTGTCATGCATTGGCCTTTTCAGCCATCAGGGAGCCTGCAGCAAGCGCGGGTAGAGCCCTTCGAAATCTTCATTCGCGAAGCCAAGCCATGGTGATGAGTAATTGAAGTAGGCCAGGATTCAGTCTTCTAATCAAACTAGTACCCTACCCATGCCCACAGAGTCGATCAGAATGCACTAATGTAGTATGTTCTTCAGTTTCTTCATCATTAATAACAATATCAAACTTGTGCTGAAGCATTTCTGTCCCCCATCATCTTTCAGAACAATAACAGAAGTTTAGAAAATATTGCATGAAAATATAGAAAATACTCCAGCCTTTACCCTGTGGGAATAATTGTCTAGTCTGTGGAATTGATTTTTCTACTTGAAATGTAGCCAATTTTCTACAGGCTCTTTGCAATTTAAATTTATGGCGGGGGGGGCAACCTCTGGGCAGCTTACTGTNNACCCCACATAAGCTCTAATTTTCTGTCTTCTGGGCAGCTTACTGTTAAAGCCTCTGCAAAGATAACATTAGTCTCTCTACATATAACTCTGAAATAGAACACCAATGCATTCTGCTGCGACAGCAATTTTATTTCCTCTCTTAGGGAAGGTAAAAATGTATTTGCCTGAATTCAAAATTCAACGTGTATTTTATTAGATCTCTTTCTGACGCAAAATTCCTCAGGGTTTTGTATGCAATTGTAGCTAATATTCTGCTAAAGTCTTGCAAATAAACAGATATGGAGATTTTTTTTTTCAAACTCCCCCCGACTGCGGCATAACACTTCTGACAAGTGTTACTCTAAGACAGGACAAAAGAAAAAATAAGTCTAAGCCTTCTTAAAACATGCACATCAGCAGCATGAAGTGATTTCCTGAATGACAAAAATACCTTCACTGATGGTGGTCCCTGCAGTACATATAGCTCTTGTCAAGTTTGGTGAAGTCCTTTTGGAAATGCCCTGACTAGCTGTGCTGATGACACTCCAACCTGCACTCTAGGTATTAGCTAAGCTCTCCATATTTCTTGCCAAGTAAGCTACAGTAAACTGCCATGGGACTCAAGGCATTTGTCAGCTCTCTGATCCCATTTGCTTAATTATGCTATTTGACCTTATTGCTTCACAGGTTAATAGAAAGGTATGTAGTCTGAAAGCAGTTCTTCAGGAAAGTTACTTCTTTTAGAACTATTTTGGACTGAAGTTGTCTATTTCACTGGATGCCAGCTTATTGAGCTATGTTACAATACATAATGAGGAGGCTATTCTTGTGGCTAGACTGGTGCAATCAGTTCAGCAGGCTCCCTCGGTGAACGTCTTTCTATACTAATAATTACCTTCATTATTCTGTTCAAGAGCTTAAAACCTTTGTGTGGTCTAATTTCAGACTGCACATCACTCATTCAATGCAATTGCCTAAGTATATGAATTGGTACTTGTGCTGGAAGGTTAATTGTTCCTCTCTAGTGAATAAGCTGAGGTTTAAAAATAAGGGCCAGACTGTCAAAACAACTGAGTCTTTGGTTTTCTTGAAGCATGCTAGTGCTATCAAAAAAAGAAAGATATTGAGACACCTAGGAAATTCTAGAACATTTCAATGTACTCTTTAACTGTTCTCCCAAGAATTCATTGAGTCTGGAGAGTTTTTATGGTTTAGATATCTCCCATCCACTGAGTTTATAATATTAAATGCTTTCCTTTATTTTTTTTAAAGCTCATATTATCAACATGTACTATCATGTTGCAGAAGTAGTAACTCTATGACTACTTATGCCTTAATTTTCTTTTCTTTTTTTTTTTTTTTTTAGTATTGGTTGTCCTTGAGTTGACTTAAAATGCTGGCAACAGTTTACAGCTGTGGTGGTTAAGAAATACTCTTCACCTCACTGCCTGTACATTGCAGCTACTGCAGTGTCTTACTAAACCTGGAAATTGTGTTCATATTTCATCCACTTTTGCTCTCCATACTTATTCCCTAACAAACTTATCACTAGTGTCAGAACCCTTGGAGTTTTGACAAGGACTTCTTTGAGTCTTCCTGATCACGAAAAGCCTCACAGGCTTCTCTCTTTTGGGAAGAAACACCACACAGTTCATGTGTGTGCTCATACATGGCAAGGCAGCTGCTTGCTGAGGGCCATTGACTCACCTTTGTTCCCCTGTCCAAAGTCAGGAAGGAGCTTTTTGGATTGTTACCTGAAATGAAGCCAAATCCTCACTTTGTTTCCCTCGAATCTGGAAGTCCTCTGCCTTACCCTGTTTTATAATTATCTATGGATGTTTAAGATATTGAAAGAAATGTATCAAAGGTCTCAATAAAATTCCAGTTTTCTTTAGCATGAGCTTTTCTCGGGGGTAAAACAGCTGAATTTAAGGTTCAGTGCCATGGGTAACTTCAGCTAATGGTTTTCTAAACCTGTTGCAGAAGAGTTTGCTCATTGGTAGGCTGAGCAAGATAAGGTAGAGAGTCCCTTTAAGATAACTACATTTTTGTGATATTCAATATGGAGGAAGCCCTGCTATATGAAATAATCACCATGTAAGTTTTGAAGCTAGATTTAAAAATAGAGGGTTTCAGAGACAACTTCAATAAAAACTATAAAAATCTCCTTTAATGCTTTTTGCTTGACATTTCACTGTATCCAACACTCTTGTACATTGAAATCCTGAACAGGAAAAACACTTATTTAACATCAAATTGATCCAAAAGAAAATGTTGGTATTTTAATGGAAACCTTTCTCTTCGGGACTTCCGAATTTATCTAAAATCCAGAGATGCCTTATGGGAGCAACAAAAGAGGTGTTTCTTGACATCATACCTTTTAAGTGGATTTAGTGTCTTGGCCAAATTTATCCATTCAGGCACAGTAAAGAAGTCCTACCCTGAGAAAGTGTTGAAGTTGTTCCTTTTGACAGGGCATATATTGGGGCTAGATCCTGAATCAATGGTCTTGGATTTCTTTATTGGCCACCCAGTCTATACAGTTGGCAGAACTCTTAGCAGTAGCTGAGCAAAACTCTTTTATGTCTTTGAGGTGATTCTGATCCAGGAAAATAAAGTGCAATATATGGCATATTAAAACTGACTTTATGCAAATTTTGTAGATCTGTCACTTCTGATCTCGGCCTACAGAATTATTCGGGCATTTAGCATCAGTCAAAAGGAATTTGCTGTAGAATATATCTATATGTTTTAATGGCAAATTAGGAAACATAGCCAAGCTATGATTTTCCTCCTCCCTGAATATTGTGGATAGAGGGGGTGTAGGCAATATCCTTTATTCTTCTAGCCAAACTGTTTCGATTTTACAGTTGAGACTGCATCACGTATCTTGTGCCAACTTCATACTGTGCTAATATAACTTACCAAGCACACAATGCTAAGAAAGAACAATACAATCCAGAAAAAAATCAGCTCATTCTAGTTTCTGCAAAAGAAGTTGCAAAGAACAGTTTATTTAAAAAATAAAATTAAAAGTCATATAGTTTTTTTTCCTTCAAGCAACAAATTAATTACAGGAGAAGGAGGTAATTGAACAACAGGATTACCCTTTGCTCCTGTAGACAGAAATCAGGGTGACAGAAATGCTGTGAAGAAAATGGTAGGGGAGTCAGCACATGGCTGTTTTTCCTCCTGATGTATTTGCATTAGAGTAATCTCATAATTCCCTATTGTTGGCTGGAATTATATCACACAGAGTCTTGGCCTGGGGTATGCTCACTGCTCCTCTCTCTTAGAGAGGTAGGGAATTGCCTCAGACACATAACAGAGCAATAGCTAACTTCCTGCAGGAACTGCATAGCCTTTCTTACTTGGTTATGAGACCTGAACACCTCAAAGGCAGACATGCAATTTACATAGTTTATTTGATACACTATACTGCAAGCTGAGCTATCTTAGCCTAGTTTTAGATGGTGGGTCATTTTCTTAAGTAAAGAATGAAAATAATAGCTGCTGGAATTTTATCCTTCCTAGTGTTGCAATGATTGCCTCGTCAGTGGTAGGACTTGAACCATGGCCATGGGAACCCTGCAGTCTAGTTTTGCTACAAGACCTTTAAGGTGTAGCAGGCAATCTATTCAACCCAACACTTTTCTCACAGTAGGGAACTACATGGGTTAATCATGGGTTTATATGGATTTATTTCTTTTTAATTAACTGTAAAACAGGATGGTCAATGAGGTCTTTTTTTGAGTCTGTTAACTACCCACACATCCTATATTCACAGTACAAATGGCACACAACAACTGTTGAGGAATATTTAATCTACCTCATTTCTGGTGCCCAGCTAACACTGCATATTGTCCTCTAGTACCCTATGGGCTCCTTTTCTGTTGCAGTACTTTAGAATTGATGTATCCAGATGGCTCAGAACAGTAGGGATCAGCCTCGTGAAGGCTTTCTGAGGGTAAGAGCAGGAGAGTTATCTGTACACATGCCCAAACAACCAACACAGCCAAGACATTGCTTCCTGAGGGATGTTTTTTCTCCATAGGAGAGGGATCCAGTGACCTACTAAGGGCAACGCTGCCTTCATGAGGCAGCAAGATGGTCAGGGAAGGGGTGATTGCTGTTTAGACAGGCTGCATTCTCTTCTAGCTGCAACCTGCTAACCAAGTGTTGGAGTGTACCAGAGCACTTCACTGACAGGGGTGAAATAAGCCTTCATTTCAGGCACAAAGTTGTGGCTTTGGTTTAACATTTAGGAGGCCCTAGCCAAAACTATAGACTTCTGTAAGGATAGTCACCCTACCCAGTTTTGCCCTTTAGTGAGAAACCTTCTTCATTGTTTTCCCACCTGCAAAGGGGGAAAAAGGGCAGAAAATTGCTGTATTCTTTTTTTATAACATTGCCTTTCAGTCTCCAAACCTAAATGCATTAAATGTTTTAGAATAATTGAAGTATCCAAAGCACTTGCTGTTCAGTGCAGGTACCTGAATGCTTGCCTCCGTCAGTGTATATGTTAGACTAAATCTTGGCTAAATCTCAGCATTTTAAGCTATTTGTTGGGCATATTTTATCATCTTTAAAGGACTGTTAGAAAAATCACCATGCTGCAGAAATACCAGCTTGTTTTATGTGTATCAGCTGCTAGTCCACCTTCCAGTTCTTTCCTGAGCTGTGGATTAGACATTTGGTACACAGCAACAGGGACTCTCTGAATAGCATGTCAGAACTGATGACTGCCTGGCAGCCTGCTGTAATCTCTCCTCTGGAAAAATTACCAACTGTTCCATTCTGTTGACATGAAAAATACATCCTTTCAGCTTTAACAGCTATAAACGGACTGTCCTGGTGTCAGGCAGGTTCAGACTCAAGAGCTGGTGACAGGACAGGGTTGATAGTGGTGGCAACCATCTTGCCATCTGTCATTTCTGATGTAAAACCGCTCAGTTTGGTGTCAGCCCTATGTGATGCTAAACACCACAACCAAAGAGAGAGCAGAATTATGCTGCCTAACTTCTGTGTATCTGAAAGGTGTTTTCAAAGCTCTTTCCTGGCATAAAGATCAAGTGGCACACAACCTATTCAGTAGAGCTGGTCCAGAAACAGCCTTCATTCCTGGAAAGCTTAAACATTTAAAAATTAGTTTCTCCTTTGGTCCACAGAGAAAGAAATTTACAGAGAGAAAGCACTTTCTGGAAGCCTTCAAATTAGAGATGCTGAATTCTTTTGATCAGAAATTACATCTTTCATTCTGACAAAGGACAAGTAAAGGGCTGACACTTCAAATCTTCTCAAATACAAGACTGAAAAACTGTACTTTCAAACTCCTTTGAGAATTTGCTCTAGTTTTAATGCAAGACTGTTGCTTCTATGCAACAACATAAATTTCAGTTCTTAAAAATGCCCAAGTTCCTAATGTTTTGACATATTACATGTGAAAATTCAGAAACAATTTAGGATCAAGATTAAGACTGTTGCCAGGAAGAAGTAGAAAGCCTTTAAGGGTCCCTTCCAATCCAAACTATTTTATGTTTCTATGATTTTTCTATTATAGGTGTTTTTTGGTTTATGCTCTGTGAAATGGATTGGGGGAACAAGGTGATTTTTTTTGGTATATGCTGTAATGATTATTATAGTGAGACAACTAGAGATTCACTGTGGATTAAGTTCCGGGTTAACTGTGTGTTTTCGTAATATAATTTCTAACTTAATTACTCCAGAATTGCCACTTATTTACTATAGCTAATAATATCAGATCAGGAAAAGTCGTTCAATAATTCCAAGGGTTAGCATTCTTTTTTTTTTTCACGGCTGAAGTGCCATTTTAGAAGTTCATAGGAGCCCCTGAGCTAAAATACCAATAACAAGATGAAGGTTATCTGATGTTCCTGAAAATGCCTGCATTGTTTACAAATAGGGATAAAAATCTCTTCCTGGAATGAGATAGAAAACTGACAGATCCTGTGCTGTAAATCCAAGTGAGCTGTGGAAGATGCCAGGAAAGGAAAAGGATACGAAGGGGAAAATCTGATCCTTGCAGCCTGGAGAGCCTGAGCTGGTCAGTGTGCTGCAGCCCAGTGTCATGGAAACAAACCTCACCACTGCCTCCAGCCTCCACACCAGAAAAGTTGCAGGCAAGAATGGCAATTGCAATGTTTCTAACCATCTAACAGATCTTATTTGTTAACTTTGCTACAACACTACATTCATAATCCAACCTAATATGGAAAAGCCTCATTAATACAGTTTAGAATTTAATGTAGAAAACTCTATGTGTGTGTGTGTGCGTGTGTGTGTGTGTATGTGAGAGGGGAAGGGTGTAATGAGCTGCCAGAGCCCCGAGACTTTCTGCAGAAGGGCTGTGCTGATTATTGTGGGTATTGACTCCTCTCTTTTAGCTCATAGGTGCATGTTGGTGATAGTCTTTTCTTCCTTAGTCTTAGGCTGCTGTTTGGACTATTTTTTATACTTAATCATTCTACTTCCATACTATCTTTTAATAGTTATCTCTAAATCTACAGCAATTCTGCCTCTCAAGAGACCCAGCAGGCCCCTTTCTCCCATGTCTTAGCCTGTCTAGCTAGGCTGGAAAGTACAGTGCAGAAAATGGTACACCCTGTATCTCCTTCCCAGGTTGTTGGCATTGCCCTGTGTGTAGGCAGCACTGGTCATCGACTGCAGGGACACAGGCAGCCCAGAGAGCTTTACACCAAGTCATTCCCATCCCCTTTGGGCAGCAGTAGTTCTGTCTCTGCTAGACACAGCCACTTGCTCAAAGAGGAGGGGTGGGATGACAACAGGCTGTCCTGTACCCAGTCAGACTAAGCTGGTGTGCTCTGGGGCCTGGGTGCAGGAAAACTTAAGGAACATTCCACACTGCCAGTGGTTCTTCACAAGGGAAAGGGAACCATGCTCTGGGTTTAGCAGAAATCCAGTGGTTGTTGGTCACAGACAGACATGTAACGCTGTATATAACTGTGCACACTTATTTGGCTTGTTCTTCCTTGCTCAAATAGAGTCATGGGTCTTCCACTGTAGTCTTGATGCCTAAAGAGCCAGGTTCAATTTGCAAAAGCCTTTTGACGTCAGAGCAAGACAACAGCCCAAGTGCTACCAGCACTGTATTTCAGCTGTGTTGCTACCTGAAAAGGGCTTGCAGGCCAGGAGATATTTAGGGGGGTCTGAATAAAATAAACTGAGAGTTGAGGAGTTTGCATTAAAGGGCGTAAATTAGGCAGCCAGAGAAAAGGAGCTACTCACCCGATATGTTATTAGTAATAAACCTACTGAATATTGTGTGTTGCAGGCAGCAAAGTGCAACCACAATGCTTGCCAGCACAAGTGGCAAGGGAAGCAGAGTTACACTCCTGTTTGGAGCAAAGGTGGAACCTCAGGAGTTCCATGGTCATCTGCTGAGAATGTCTGTATACCAACAAGCCTCTTTGCTTTCCCTGCTTCGTGTCCAGTTACTTTGACACTGGAGGACAGTGTGGTAAGTAACACAGTGCAATGCCTCTTACTTCTTAGCAAGTCCTGCACAGGAAGCCTTAGGAAAGCAGATTACTGATAGTGCTGAGGGGTTACAGAGGTGGGGGAAGGTGCAAACAGTGCAGCAGTCTATATAGAAAAAGTGATTTGCTGCCACTCTAAACTAAAGTGAGAGTAAAACAAAAATAAGGAACAGTTGGTTTCCTTGTTGCTAGAATATCCTAAAAAAACCTCACACTGGGACAAGTCCAGACAATTCCTGAGACCCTGTGCTGTCACATCAATATAAGATCTCCAGCCTCTAAGTCACAATAAGAAAAATCAAATTTATTGGGTGTTACAACAAATCTTAGTGTCATGAGGAGTGAAAAATCCCCTGTGATGTAAGTGTACTGCTCAGTGTCAACAGTGCTCTCTGATAGGACCATCTCTGTAATCTAGTCAAACAGGCTTAGTGTTTCTTTTATATTGACTTAGTGAGGCCTCCTTATTTCTGCTTATAAAAATCTTTCAAGATAGAACATAGAAGTGTCTTCTTTGTTTGCATATCCCATTAGCAATTGCCTTATTACACCCATCCATCTATTCCTCTTCTTCTAATACTGGCTGTAATGCAGATTACATGGCCAGAGAACGAGTGTCTTGCCAAAGCTTAGGTGCACATCAAAATTGCCTTCTGAACCACCACAGACTTCAAATTTTATCAAATCCCTCCTCTTGTATGCTGTGAGCACTGCAAATCACAGAACTAATCTGTTTTCACAAACAATTCTTACACTGAATGGCAAAATGACATCACATGGCAGGAACTGTTAATGGAAGAGATCTGTGCAATGCAAAGAGAAGCAAGTACTTGGTGTGTTCTGCTGGGCCCAGCTTTAACTGCATTCACACAACAAAGCCAGTCCAAAGATTTGAGGAATAACAAGGTTTGAAGTGCTGTCACCTTCATGGCTGGAAGGTTGGCTAGGGAAACCTCAACATTTGACATCAGGCAGGAGGCTGGTTAGATGAACCATGTGAGTTGATTAATGACAAACAGAATATCTGTTTCATTAACAAGTAATGAGGTTTCTAAAGATCCCCGGTCATTGCCATGAGCCAGTATAAACATATGGTAACCTTCAAACTATCAATATTTGAGGAAATAGTGGGTGAAAGCCCATGTGGCTGTGGTCAGGGCTGTGCTGCCCAAAGAGACTATGTTTAAAATGCTTCTGTCAGGCTGTGTAAAGTGTAGTGATGGTGGTGCTGGTGCCGGAAAAATGGTGTTCAGTAAAAAGGAATTGAGATTTGGCCCAACACCTCTGTCCATCTGACTCCCCCATGCCTGTTTGCCAACAGGCAGAGACGGGGGGCCTCAGAGTTGTCAAGAAATTCCCCCACTTACATGTCCTTGACAGATCAACAGAGACTCAGCATAAAGCAATTACAGCAAATTGGAAGAAAAACCCTGACAGTGAGTCAACAACAGTTGGGAGTGGGGGTGGAGGAAATCCAAGTTATAAAAGTACAGGAAGGGGGTGGCATGGGATTGCCTGCAGCTATTACAAATATCAAATTCTGATAGAGCTGCAAAGCTTTTTTTTTTGGGTACTAATGTAACTGGGCTTGAATGCTTGGAATAACCCTAAGCAAGTGTCTCAGAACGGTTTCCTAAGACCCTGCTCTGTAAACATAACTTAAAACTGCTCAGAAGAGCCTCCTGGTTGACTCTGAAAACTGTTGATGTTCTTCCATGTCTTTATTGCAGTAAACAGCTTTACGCAAGGCCAGGTTTTATGTTTACAGTAGTACTGCACAAAAAAACTTCTTTTCATAATCTCATGGCTAAATTCCCAGTTCAACAAAACAGTTATACTCTGAAGTGTTTGGCTAAGTCTCAACTTAAACTGGGCTGGAAGGACATGAGTCCAAAGCAGTTATGAAATCCATCATGCAGCTTTGGGCTCAGGAGACTGAATGTCTCATTGATGGATTGGCTGATCATTGTATGACTGATAAACCAAATCCATGGCTGAGCTGAGTCCATGCTTCCCTGTTGAATTGTGAAGGATCATTCAGTTTGCCTTTCTTACAGTTACCTTCTTTGAATGTGCTTCATCTGCTGTAGTGTGAAAAGAAGATTTATTAACTGGCTTTGTGGCAAAAGCCACATCTCAATTACTTGTGGCAGGGACCCAGTTAAAGAGAAGTTGATTATTAGGTGCATTTATAAGTCCCTCCCTACTTGAGATATGCTGCAATTATAGCAACAGTAGTCTAAGTTTTATAGTGATGAAGAAACTATCCTAGAAGGGAGCTGCATGCACTGCATATTACATATGATAAAACCAGAGAACGTTCTAATTCTTCCTAATTTTGCTCAAACTGCCAAAGCCTTTGTCTGTGAGACATGTAACGAAAACACATTTCTTAAGTTTCCTTTGTCTGCGTTACCTTGAAAGTCTAACATCACTGATGACAAATGGAAGCAAAATGGCATTTGCATTAGTAAGAGCTTTAATTAAATTTTTTCTGATGTCTGAAGACAATACCTTAAAATACTTTGTCATGTGTGGCTTTTTTCCCTCACACCTCCTTGCTGCATTTTTTTCTGCAAGACTTGCCTTGATAAACTGGTATATTTGCTGTTTGGAATTCCATTGACTCCTGCTGCTCATTCTCCTGACACAAAATTGAAATAGAGATTTTGCTTTAGTATGATAAACATCAGGCATGTCCTTTTTCACCAGCTTTCCCGCACTGCAGCTCTGTTGATTTACACCTCAGTAGTTACTGTAATTTAGAGCATGAGAGAAGCTTTTGAAACTACAGATTAAAATCTGGACTTGGTTGACTTGTCCATCCTTCCTGAATAGCTGTTTTCAGTTGCATATAGTTTTCTGCAAGGTCATTTCAGTTCAGGCTTTCTGAAAACCAGCAAAAACTCTGAAAGTCTGGCAGTACTTGTGTAGCAGTCAAAGACAGCATTGTTGCTTCAATTAAAAAAGCACAGACCCCAGTGGCCTTTACCAATGACTTCTCTGTCCTGTTCTTGGGGTACCCATGGAATGGCACTATAAATCAAAGGGTGACTATACTTTATTATTCCTACAGAAACTACAAGGCAAAATTTTCAGTGAAAGACTTCATGTAAAACATTGCTGGTTTTTATCCATGAAGCTACAACAGTAGCTTTGCTGGGAAGTCCCTAATAGTGGTTTGTCAGCTCGACCTGGTCAGACTGCAAGAGCTGGGTAAGTATATGTATATTCTCATCTGCATTTTATTTTGATCATAGTAGTAACTGCAACAGAAGCTGTATCAATGATAGTTGCAGTTGTATTCCAGTGGCAACAATTTGGCACTGATAAAAAGGTCAGACAAAAAGGTCACTTGGGCCAGCAGACCTGAGAGACCTGAGAGTAGGTATTTGTAGCAGAGTTACATGCAGTCTAATAAATTATACATGTCCAGGACTTTCCCTGGATACTGAGGCCAACTGGCATGGAGTGGCCTAATTCTGTGACTGTAAATACTGCTGGACTACAAAACAGCATGGCTTGTGCAGTCTGCCTGTTGGGAACACTTCCAGCTATGCCTTCATCACTGAACCAGGTGTAGGGATGGTTGGTGAGTATCCCAGTGCAATTTGCAAGCATGGTGTACATACAAATGTCCTCCCCTCTGGTCAGAAAGATCCTGTCTGTGTCCCACTTATCACAACTGACCTGCGTGATCTGATTATGGAACCTTTGCAGAGGGCTACTGATGCGTCTACTGCAGACTTGAAAACAGTGTTCCCAAACCTTTGTGATTATTGAATTGTAGCTATTTCTTGAGATGAAAAATCTGTACTTATTTTGAGAAATGATATACTGTGAATTGTTATCTCAGCTTAATTAAAATTTTAAAACAAGAAAGAAAAAGCATGATGTGATGTAACTGACATAAATGAACACTGAGAACTGAATGGTGTTTCCCAAAATATATCATGCTTGAACAAAGAACAAAGAGTAGGGGTGATGCTAGGAACCAGGCTCTGGAATATCTTGCTTTCTTCTGCAGTTGGCGTTATTTCCCCTTTGTGTGACGAAACCTCCTGTCTGTACGAGCTAGTGAGTGAGAGATCCACTCCCCCTGCCATCTGCTCTCCTGCGTGAATAATTAGGAGGAGGAAAGAGGACCAGCTCGGGAAGAGACAGAAGCAGAGAGCAGGCTAATGTGGGGAGAAAAATATCCCATCAAAACTAGCGGCAGGCTGGGAGGAGGGAGAAAGCGGGGGGAGAGATGGATTGCCAGCCTTAGGCAAGTGCAGTTTGCAGTGAATGAGGCTGCTCATAAAACAACCTGCAGCGCTTGGAGTGGGAGAGCTGCGAGGGAAGGGGACAGCATTCCAGTTCCAGGAAACGCTGTCCTCACACACACACTTGGGTGAGCACTGCTGAGGATGCTGGAGTTCTTAAGGCTGTCACTGTATCTTGTGATCTGTGTTGTGTGATCATTAAGATGTTTTGCACTGCCCAAGCAGCAGGATAGATGCCTTCAGAGCAAACCTGCTCCCTGTTTGCACCTTCTGAGTATCTCAGTCCTGCATTGAGTTGATCCATTTCTTCTTGCAGTTGACGGTCTCATGTCATCCTTTATTTCTTACAGCAAGAGGTTTGTACTTCAGGTTACCCTGTGGGATATCCAGAAACAAGTTCCAAAGACATCCTTCACAACATGACTCTATCTAATGTTGACTCTTCACGAAGAGGGCAATGTTAGCAGCAATGTAGGACATGAGCTTCCACCTGTAGCTCTGGTTTATGTTCTGTGGGTTCACAGCCTTTATCACCCACATCTCTTAATGTAAAGCCATGGTTCTTTTGAGGAAATCTAGAATCACAGAAATACAAGTAAGAACACAAATGTTGATCTCATGCTTCCAGTGAAAAGATTTGCAGACCACCTTACAGGTAACTAAAGCAGGCAATCACTATCCTAACACTCAGTATCGTGGCTTCTTCCCAGTCAATCTTTAAATGAAAATGTGAAAAGTAGCACTGAGTGACTTCTTCCTGGTCATCAGCCAGGACAGAGCACCAGTATGGCTACAAAGGCTTGTGACTGCCGTTGTATGCAGTACATCATATGCAAAGTACATACTATGCAATACTGTTTTCTGGTCACAGAGCTGTGGCAACAGGCAGTGAGTACAAGACTGAAAATGTAGGGCTCTGGTCAAGACTGTTGTTATCCCCTGTTTAAGTGGAGACTTTTGATTTGGTTGGAGATAACAGTGATGAACACTGGGATTGGATGTGTAGGATGCGGTTCTCTGCTGCTTTGCCTCTAGGAGGTATTCCAGTATGCACTGCAAGAGAAGAACCTCAACTCCACTTGTGCATACACAAGAATACAAATGCTTGTATTCTCTTTTCATTGTGTAGTAATGGCATTTTCACCACTTCCTTCAGTTGTGTGCCTCCTGTGTTTAAATACCTCTTGCTCGTACACGCACACGCATTTTTACAACATACCATTTGAAAGCCTTGTTTCAGGGGGCAAAGTTTCATTGGTTTTTTGTGTATTTTTTAATTCACCCCCCCTTTATGGCAAATTTCCAACTGCCTTTTTGATGTGCGATATACCTCTCTCAGAACAAGGTGTGCAATTCTTTATACCTATCCACTCACTTTTGTTAGCCATGGTTATTCGTCTTTGGTTTTTGCTACCTTTATGGAAGGTTGAAATAGGTTGTTTTTATCAAAAGGAAAGTCTTCTAGAAGTTCCCTCAATGTAATTCCTTTTTTCTGCAATAACAAGCTCCAGCTGCATTTCTTACATTTTTGTTTGGTAGTAATGGGCCCATTTTGGCCACTACCAAAGAAGAGTGTGCATATTTGATCTTCTCTCAACTTTACCTCACCCTTGTGGTTTCTGCTGATTGTTTGAACTGTTATTTCATGCAGTAATTAATGTGTTGTAATAAATTAATTCTTGGCTTTCTTTCTTCCTTCATTAATGCAGGAAATGCTTTGTAGTTCAAAGAGGTTATGTGTCTGCCAGATTTCACACAACTCATTAAAAAGGAGCTTTAAATACTGCAAACAAATCCACCCTCAACTCAAACTACATGGAAGGCAATATGGGAAAGCATAGTGGTTCTACTTGCGTATGAATCTCTCCCTTTTGTGAAGGTAAGGTAATTTTTTCCTAACTGATATTCCTGAGACTTGACTTTTTCTTTATTTCTTACTTGCGATTTACGGATTAGAATCAGAGAGCTTCAATTCAGGGTACGGGCTGCTCTGCCCTCACTTTCATAATTTCTAAAAAAAAAAAAGAAGAGAGAGAGAGGAAAAAGGAAAGGTATTGTATTTTTTTTTCTCTCTTCTTCATTGAAGCAGAAGGTGTTTTGTTTTGGTTTTCTCCTTCTTAACAACTGGCATTCCATAGTCTGGGGCAGTATCTATCTGTAGTGACCACAGTGAACTTCCTTGTATTGTGATGGTTTGAAAGCCTGGAGGACTTAAAGACATGTCATAATTCATTAAAATGTAGAGGCTTCATCAACCCACAGTGGTTCCTGTTGATCTTTTTAACTTTTGCAACAGTAAAGAATCCTTGTGTGTTTTCCTTCTCTCTTTAATTAAAGCAGACAGAAGACTTCTCTGAGGTTCTGTGTCTGTTGAATTTCACACATTGCTTTATTTGAGTAAACAGACCCCATAAATATGTATGGGAGAAGAAGTCCCAACGCATATAAATTGTTGCAGCTCTTTTCTGAAAATATAAACCTCTCTGAGTGTTTTACTGGTAGTGCTTACCATGTGGTTGCACTGGGAGTATATTGCAAAGTGGTTTTGAACTAAGTCTTATGTGGGATAACAGAACAGGCAGTGATTGCCCAGCAATGTACACAAAGAAAAGGCAGGTGCTATAGCTACAACATTTGGGGTTCCTGGTGTTGTGTTTCCTTCTCTGTGGGGTCTGTTAGAACCCACTGACTGGAGAAGATAAAGGAAGCTTATGTGGAAAACAACATTTGACTGAAAGGTCTAAGGACATCTGGCAAAGAGTCCTGAGTCTGGAAGGTAAAGAAATCTTGAATCTATGCAGATACACTCAATCAAAAAAAAATAAGAAACTGGAGAGAGAATTATATCTTAAATATAAATTTAAAACTCATGAATATGAAAAGATATCTATCTTTATCTTATCTATAAGATCTATAAGATCTTATCTATCTTATCTATAAGATATCTTTAGATATCTTATCTTTTTATCTATCATTTAGGCAGGATGTCATTTAGGCAAAAGCAGAAGTAGAAACAATTAAGAAATAGGGAAGACCTCATGGTAAAGACCTGTTCAAAGTCTGTCTGTGCTGTAGATATGGAAGGGTTCTCCTGTTCAGGAGGCAGGATTACTGTGTGGTCTTGCTTAAGTGTACTTGTGGGATAGTACTGGTGAAAACCAGTGAAAATTTATGAGGTATCATTACCCCTCACTTAAATGCTTTATAGACATAACATATAGCCCACTTTTTACTACTAAGGTTGTAGACAGTCTTAATCTGTGCCACAGTCTCTAAAGCCAGAGCTGCTGGAACTGTACTTGCATGGCACAGAGCACTGTGCTGTAAATACCAGGGCTTGGGCTACAGCAGCTGGACCAGGGACACCTGAGCTCTGGGGGCTGTCCCTGCCCCTCACAAAATAACACAGCTGGAATCGTGTACAGACCTGAAAGTACCCTCTCATGGAGCTGGGTGTTTCAAAGAAATGCCTAAGAAATGTTAAGGATGACTGATTTATTCAATCCCAGAAATATTATCTTCGAAGAAGAACAGGCTATTTCCAAAACTACTGTGGAGACACAGCTCTTGTATGATATCCCAGAGGAGATACCAAAGGTACTGAGTGGAAACAGTGGTCAATGCTTTCATTGGCTGTGTCATTTGGTCCCAGTAATTCTTTCAGGTGCTCTAGCATACAGCCAGCTTTCTCAAATTCATTCCAACCTGCTGCTGCTGTCTCCTCCTCTTTTAACACGCTTAGAGAAAGGCATTTAGCCATCAGTGTTAAGGAACATGTTCATATTTTGACTCTCTTTATTACTCAGTGAGTAATTCTAAATTAAAACATGACTTTTCTATTAACTTTTTATGTGGTTTAGTTTTAGAGGCTTAAGAGTATTTGATTCCCGTACCCCTGCTAAGTGAGCTGTGTTTAAATATGTTTCTTGCCCACTGCAGACTGCTATCTGAAACATTCCTTTAGGATGTTTGCACTCACAAAAGAGTTTATTCCCTCACCTTTCTTCCACACAGAACAAGACTTCAACCACTTCAAACAAGAGGAAGCTACATGGCTATACCAGACTCCTTCCACATCACCTGCCTGCCACTCGACTTGTTCACTGCTCCCCTCCCTTCACAATGTCCTCCCCTACCACCTTGAACACTCTCTCCTCATTCCTCTTGCATCAACCTGTCCATTGCAATGCCCTGGGGTTGTGATAATATCAAATATGCCTCTGTCCAGAGCCCAGCTAGGCCTGGACAATGTTGCTGCAGAAAAGTAGGCGGTTGAAGTCTTTGTATCATGCAGAAAAATGTTTCCATCCATCCTGCCAATCCATTTCTTTCAAGGAAATTATTTCATACCACATTTCCTTATTTTAAGACCTTTCTCTCTACTGCCATTAAAGAGATAGACCATTTTAAAAACCAGCAAGGTTTAGTTGCCCATATTCATAATCGAATCCATACTCTTCTCATAGTATTTTTAACCTTGACATTAAAAAGCTGAAATGACCACTTAATCAGAACATCTGTTTTGTTTTCTAATACATTTAAGAGATTTTTAAAAGGAGAAAATTGGCAATTCAGAAAAAAAAATCCTAAATCCTAGTTTCCCTTTTTTTATAACTGTAACTTCAATATTCTGCTACTAAAACTGCAACAGTATTATTGATATTTTGTAATAGAGTACTGCTTTGGACATCAAACTTCAGCAAAAAAGACAGCAAGACAAAATGTGAGCTTGGATGTGCCAGGGAAAAAAGCAAAGCAAACCAAACCAACAAAAACAACAGCAACAACAAATAGCTACCTGTATTGCACTGCTAGAGAACTGAAGGAGAAACCTCCTTCTTATGCTGATATGAGGGGTAATCTTGAAGGCTGGATGCAGTTGTTTATGGAAAGGCTCAGATAAAAACTGTAGGACCCAGAGTAGGACCTTAGCAGTTGGGAAATTATGTCATTGCTAGTAAAACTCAACCTTGGTTAGGTGTACAGGGGGAAGAAAAAGTGTTTTCCTTTCCACCGAGAGCAGTTTGTGGGTCTGGTTACAACTAGGTCATTTAGATCAGTAGTAATTCATTTTCTGTGGGCTATACAGAAATAGCCAGTAGCTACTCTGAAGGTCAGGGAGGGAAGGAGAGTTCTTGGAAAAACTGTGAAAATTCTCAAGATATTTGGGATATGGGGGTAAGAAGATATGGTCCTAAACCACTGCTTCAGAATGTGCAGTGAATGCTGTTAGGTTGAATACCCTCAGGGTACAGCCTTTATTATTTTAGGCAGAACAATAGGTAATAGAAATGGAAAACTTTGCTTCGAAAAGATGGCTTTTCTGGCATGATATATGGAGGTGGGGGATAAACCAGATTTTGTTGTGTCATAAGAGGTCTCAAAAATGTGCCTGAAATACTGAAAAGCATTGAGAATTCAGTGTGATTACAGGGGAAAAAAAGTATAATTAAAGTTTCTGAAAGAGTTTCTTCTCTTCTCTTCCTTGTTAAATTCAGTCCTAGACAGAATAAGATTTTGCAAATGAAACTTGTTTTGAAAGTAAAGTTTTGGGTGTGTCTAATCTTCCAGGTATTTTTTTTACCTGACTTTATACATGTGTTTAGTTGATGCCACCATTTTTTAAACTAAATTGTGTTTTGAAATACCAGTGATGTAATGTCAGAGCGTAGGTAATCTTTTTTTGCAGCTCAAACCATCAGAGCCCAGGGAGGGTTTATTCATATACTTGAGGTTTATCCCTCAGTCATAAACCTCTTTATAAACCTTCTAGCTAGGAAGCTAGACAGATCTGGGAAAATGAGACAGCCTCTCCTACACCAAGGAATCCAGTACAGGGCTTCCCATTTCACTTTCTATTGGCTGATCTCACTCCTCATGCAGAAGTCCCTAAGCTTTTATAAGCAAGCACATTTCTGATCAAAAATGTTGCATTTCTCTTGCATTAGCCCCACGGGATACAGTGCTAAGTCAGTGCTGCAAACATAGCTATGGTCAGCTACAGCAGTGGTCCTCAGGTGCAGCAACCATATAGGGTATCTGGTATTGGGAAATCTCCTGCTGTACAAGTTGATGATTTCTATGCTTGAGCTCCTTAGACTATTGATCTGAGGGATTGATGGAGACCAGCTGGACCAGAGAAAAATATCAGAAGCAAGCTTGGAGTCTCTGAAGGCATTTCTTTTGGTTATTATGGATATACATCACTTGCCCCACAACCCGTGTTCATGCTAAGCAATGTTTCACAGTGAGATGTTGCCTCCAAAGCTAAGACCACTTTGCCCTTGAGCATTTCCTAGGCATAAAAAAAACCTAAAATGAACTCATGCAGTGTCCTACAAGGTGGTTTCCTCCAGCATGCTCTCTGGTCCTTTTTGTAGTTGCCTGGCAACCAGGGGAGGGAGGAGGAGGAGGAGAAGACTGTGAGAGTGTGGAGGCATCTGAAGAAGCAGATTTTTTGTAGCAAACCGATTGGCCGAATCCGCTCTTGATTCTCTTGATCTACTCAATTGCAATAGGTCATCTGCACTGGCCCTTTTTAGATGATTGTCTGCTGAAGATGAGAATCACAATTCTGCTTTAATTTTACATGAGTTTCACTCGAAAATGAATCCTTTGGAAGTGGCAGAGCTCTTCTTCTCTAGACAGAATAAGTCAGGTGAGAAAAGAGGTTTGATCAGTGCACAAAGTTTACCTCTGTTGTGTTAGCTAGCTTGTGTGATTAGCCAGTGCCCCTTGGCTTAAAGGAAACCAAAGAAAAGTTCAGCTCAGCTGTCCCTTCTGAACGTGATGTTTAGCCTCAGATTTTGTACATGATGTTTTCCTCAACTGTCAAACAGCTAGAAACTCTGGAAGATGATGTAGGTTGTTCTAATTCAAGAAAGGAAAGAAACAAAACTATGGAAGTTTCCACCTCCAGATAAATATGTCCAGTGTAGGGTTTGTTGTTTGGATAAAAATAATCATAGAGGCAACAGAGAAAAAGAAGTCAAAGCTGTGCTCTCTGAATATCAAACTACTGAAATGAATCTTACTTTCTGATGAGCATCTTGGCCATTGCTCATCCGTTCAGTTTATGGCCCAATGTAGAATACAATAGAATAACTTCTGTAGGAGGTATAACTATAGTCTCTCTTTTAAATAGCTGATAAAATCTTGGTGTGGTTGCTTTCTGCCCTGGGGAGGACCCAGAGGTGAGTATCCTGCTTGCTTTGTTCAGGTTTGAGGCCTCTGTTTCCTGCATCCTAAACGAGTGCCATAACCATTGGGATATTGTCTATGCTGACATGGAATTAGGGCAGGTCTCTTTCTTTTCTAACCTTTGGGAGGAGAAAACCTATTGATAAACAAGAGCACTATTTTTCCCTTGTAAACTTCCAGAGCCTTGAAACAGTGCTATGCAAAATATGGCATGGGATCTGGTGAAAAAGTAATGTACTTGTATTTTGAAAGCTTATTGCTGTTAAATAGATTGTCACTCAAGAAGCCTCATGGGAAAAACTGATATTTGCATTTTCTTCTGTTTGAATGGCATAGTGGGATAAAACAAGGCTTCTTAAGGCCTCATATTTCTATTGTGTTTGAGATAGCAAGAAGTCACTGCAATGAACAAACTAATTATAGAAAAGTGTTACTGAACTGTAGAATCATAGAGTCATTTGGGTTGGAAAAGACCTCTAAGATCGATTCCAAACCTTAACCTAACACGGCCAAGTCCACCACTAGAATATATCCCTAAGCACCACATATACATTTCTTTTAAGTACCTCCAGGGGAGGTTACTCAATCTCTTCCTTGGGCAACCTGTTCCAATGCATGACAAACCTTTCAATGAAGAAATATTTTTCCTACTATCCAATCTAAACCTCCCCTACCCCATTTCCCCTGGTCACTTGTTACTTGTGAGAAAAGACCCTACCCATCCTTGCTACAGCCTCCTTTTAGGTAGTGGTAGAGCTACAAGATCTTCCCTGAGCCACCTTTTCTCCTGGCTAAACAACCCCAGCTCCCTCACCCACTCTTCCCTTTTACTTACTGAAGTAAGTAAAGAATGCCAGTAGAAAAAAATGGGGTTTTTCCCTAGATTAAGATATGATACCTAGAAGTTCTTGAAAAGTTTATTTAAATAAGTCACTATTGTTAACAAATTAAAAATTATTTGAAGTAAGAACATGCTTGGGACACGAAAACATGTTTTCAGTGGGATGGTAATATGCTTTTCATAGAGACCACCACACATATATGCAGTAACATTGGAGCCCCAGGATAATGCCTCAGTCTGATTAGGTAAAATGCAGCTTGTCCCAAAGGCAGTCCACTTCAGAAAATAGCATCCCAGATACTTCTAAAGAGCTTGTTCCTGCTCTGCTATGCATTGCTCTATTCTTCTTCTCTCTATCACCCTATCCTTTATTCCTCAGATTCCTGAGACTTATTTCTGTGGAACCTTCCCTTTGAATGCCTCTCCTGCTGTTACACCATCCCAGGAGCATGTTTGCCAAACTGACAGCTGTTAAAGAGGCTGTCATAATATNTCAGCCTTTGCTTGACTAGAATATCTAAAAAATCTTAAAAAAAAAAAAAAAACAAGCAAAAAAAAAAGCCCACTCCAATCTCTTGTCTCTGCCATGTATTGTGGGTCCAAAACAAGCCTACTTGGTTGTCTGTAGCCTAATCTACTCCTGCTCCTACAATGTGATTAGCTAACAAATGTTTTTTTGAAAGGCTCTGGCAAAATTGCAGGGAGGGGGCATGAAAAGAAATAGCCAGTCTCATTTGCAAGTAGATAACAAATTAAAACCTTGTTTTATGTTCAGTTACAATCAACCTAATGTTGGGAACTGTTGGCAAGCTATGAACATGGTACCCAAGTGCAAGGAGAAGAACTACCTCAAAAGATCAAAACTTAGAACTCAAGGTGTTGAAACATTGCCACAATATCCCAAGTAAAGCAGACTGACAATCAGTCTTGGGACTCAAAAGATAAACAGGATATCAGATATGAGAGTATCAGATATGAGAGCACTTATATCTTGAAAATTATTAGTTTTTATTAGCAGTGTTTTTTCATCATTTCTTGAACTTTTGGATCCCTATCATATGTATCCTTTTGCCTTGGCAAGTATCCTGCTTGAAATATACTACTCACAACAATACAATCATTTATCTCTCCTTAAATTTCTCAATTGCTTCTTGTTTTCATTGCTAACCACAGTTCCTCTCATTTGGGGATGCAGAGGGAGGGGGAGAAACTTTCGCAGTTTATTCCATCTGCCTTGGTGCTTAATTTTCCCTAATTTTGGATATTCTCCCACATATTGTTCCTACCCTCCACAAGGGGTTTATGCCTTCATTTCAAAGGAGAACACCAAAGCTTTGACTGGCAATAAATTATCTGATCAAAAATAATTATGAGGAAGGAGAGATCTTCTATGAAATCTACAAAGCTTTCTGGAATTTTTCCAAAGAAACATTCTTTGTTTTCAGCCAAAAATACCTCAGCTAATGCAATTGAGAACCAAAAGACTTCACTGTGAAATTTCTATTAAAATAGAGATTTTCTTAGAAGGCTTGCAACAGAAAAGTTGTTCAGCTAAAAGAAAAAAAAAAAATTACACAAGGAACCAGCTCTGATGCAAAATATTCAACAATCCTACCAAGGGTTTAATTCCTGCAGAAGAACTGTAGTACCCTGTCTTCCATTTACTCAGTTTGTCAGCTTCTTCTGACACCATTGATCCCACTTTTTGTGTTACCATTTCGTTCTCTTATTTGCTTTAATTTGTTTCTTGTGGTTGGCAGAAGACTTTGCTCAGCTTATTCCAACTTCCAGAGGGTTTCCACCAGCTGTGGCTAGGGCCCTGCTTCCTTCTCTCCCTCTACCTCTGCCCTATGGAAGTTGTTGCTCATCTTTACTGTAGCACCAGAGTCAGGATCTGCCTCTCTATTCAGTGCCCGTCTACAGTGAAGCCCCAGCCACTTCTCCCACCCTGCCTCATGTGTGTTCATGTACTAGTGCTGCCACCTCTGTGATTGCTCTGTGGACCTCTCAGCTGAGTGACTCTCACCAGAATGAAATTCACATTAGGGCCAGCAGAGCTGGTTTGTGCCTTCTTTAGCCAAGCCCTGTTCCTGATTAATAAAGCCTTTGTTAGGGAGGCTTTGATGCTAGGAATTAACTTGAAAGAGATTTGATAACCAAGGGCCATATTCATGATGTGAAGATCTCCACTAAAGAGCTCTCCCCCCTCCCCAGCATCTCCTGAATTTTGAACAGATTCTCTAGTTGTCATGGCAACAGCCTAATTTGCTCTCTTTTTGTGGTTTAAGTAAGCATCATGTAAAAGCTCCTCAATAAATGATGCTAAAACATCCTGAGCTTTGGTAGTGACATTGGGCAACTTGCCACATGGCTTAATTTAATTGCTCTGAAGCTATCACCAAGTGCATAATTCAGGGTTTCCTTTAACACAAAAGCACTTAAAAGTTTAGAAGGCTGCAAGGGAAAGAGGAGGAGGAAAAGAGCAGCTACCATTCTTCAAAAGTGAAGCATCTTCAGGAGCAAGAGGGCAGTTTTGTCCCTTTTTATGGCTAAGAAATACGTAACAGAGACAAAAACTTGGTTAAGACTGTCACTTTTTCTCCCCTTAGCACCTTGAACATGGTGAGAAAGGCAATCCACTGTTCCTGTACCCTGTTCTCCCAGGGAAAGCAGCATGGCTCCATCCTACATTGGGGCTGAGACTGATTTATGTAGAGATTGAGCAATTTAGAAGGTGGTAATCCCTGTGCATTGTCTCAGCTTCCCACTAGTATTTCAACGTGAAGGCAATGCCTAAAGACACTACCTTTAGGAAAACTTCTGGTCTGTCACCAGTGGTCTGCTTTTGAAGCTTCGGGCTACAAGCTTTTGGGCTTGACTTCAACCTGGTGTCCCCACTGTCTCTAGAGGCAGACTGAGGCTACTCAGCCCACCAGGCCTGGGAGATGAACCAAACTGAGAGCTGCTTGAAGGAGTTTGGGCATTAGTGCAAATTTGCATCTGTCTTCCTCATGACAGTAGGTACATTGGCTCTACTGAGTAAATATTAGCACAGCAGAAGCAGAGTGCAAAGGGTATTCTTGGACTCTAAGGGGCACAGGCTCCTATCAGGGAAGAAGAACAGCAGCTTCATCCTGCTTCTTTATTTTTTAGTTACGGTGGAATGATATAGTTGTTAGTCAATACTGTGCACACAAACACATATTAGCAATAGCTCTCAATATTGCTGTGAATGGTCATTAAAAAGACTTTTCTGCCTGGTCTGTTCTGGGGATGGGGTGAGTTGTCCCACTGAGCTCTTCCACTTCCAATATTGGTCCCATAACAGTAAAACTCTTCAGGCAAATTGGGTAGCCAGAGGCTTGACTTAGGCAGAAGTGACCTTGTTAAGGGAATCTGCAATGCTTTGTAACTCTTAAACAAAGCATACCTGAGGAAGAAGAGCAGTATTGATTTTGGGAAAACTACTTCTTAGGAAATATAGGTATGGGTACTTATCACTACAGGTCAAAAAAAAAAAAAAAAAAAAGAGAAAA
>VYXB01006804.1:659826-692519 GCA_013397135.1 Pachyramphus minor
GAGAAAAGAGAAAGAAAATCCAGAATGGTTCAGTCATTTTGGTGTGGGGGAAAATTGCTGCTTTGGTGCATTTTTTTGATGTGGGGATTCCAACTCCCACGGCAAGCATGTGAAATCACAGCCCCTGGACAGTGCATCTATGAACCTTTCTCTTTCAGGAACCATGTGCTTGCATGCTGTGGGTGTCTGAACTGATGGACTGACAGCACAGTTGCTGAACAGAAGATATGGTGAGATACAAGACAGACTCTTCCTTTTCCTTATGATCTCCTTGTCTCATCACTCCCTTCTGCAGAACGGTTTCATTCTTTTCTCACATATTGCATTCAGGGAACAGGCAAAGCGTTTGATGTGCTGCAGTATCGCTTTGCCTGGAGAGAAATCTCTGCATCCACTGAGATGGTAATGACCACTCACCAGGGAAATACTGTGCTGTGGGCTGTGAATGGATGTTCAACAATATAAAGGGAATGCCATGGCTAAGGGGGAGGAGGACAAGAAGGATGGCATGGGAAATACAAGTGGGTAATCTAAGGTCTCCTTTTCAGAAGTGACAGACAGATTCTGGTTTCTTTATCTGCCTCTGCTTGATAAAATCCTGACAGTCGGGGTGAAGTCTGTGACACCAGAGCCTGCACACCATTGTTGTTTTACTAAATTATTCATTCTTGTTCCTGTGATAATATAGTTATAAGGAGGAGCCTAATTGAATTTACTGTCTGGCTTTGGCCAATAGGGTGATAAGGATCCAGCAGAATGGGATGACGGTGAATCCTGCTGGTGTGCTGCGAATGTGAAGCAGGAGAGACTGGCAGCTTGTGTGCAGGAGGGAAAGCGAATCGGTCCAGGGCCCCTGGATTAGCAGAATAAGGAAAGGTAAGGCTGTTTTTGTTTATAGGAAAGCAACCTGCAGGAAATTTTTTGCTGCAAGGTTTGGAGGGAACAGGAATGTGTGTAGTGGCACTTGGTCAGTATGTGTAGCCTGTGCCTTTGTCTTTATGTGTGCTGCAGGGATACATAATATTGCACGTTCACTGTGTGTGTCTGTACAGAGATGCCTGGGGTTTATGTGGATCCAGCAGCAATGTATGAAGCCTGAGCTGTATAAATGTAATGAGAGGAGACAAAAGGGAGAAACTACCTCATGGGTAGAGTGGGGAAAACAGTAGTGCTTTCTGGTTTGATTGAAAATGAAGATGCCGAGGCTCTTAGTAAGCTGTTTGCAAACAAAACAGAGCAAGTGTGTGTGCATCTGTCTGTGTATGTATAGGATCTGCAGTGAGATGTTAAAATGGGAAAGAGAAGGTCAAACTGGAGCATTAGTCATTGCAGGTGGAGATAAATTGCAGGCAATCTGTGTAATCAGATTCTCTAACATGGAGAGTGCAAGTGAGTACGAAAGTGGATTAATCCTGTCTGCCGAGCAGCTACACCTGGAAAGTAAAGGGGGGTGGATGTGGTAGAATCGGGACAGGTTATCTGACAGGTTAGAGAAACTGATGCTCAAACCGTCCTGTGTGCTGGCTGCTAGAGTGATAGTTGTTTCCATAGACTTGCTATTTCCCATTTAATGATGCAAAGAAAAAATTAGCATCTCGGAGGATAAGGTTAGAGCCCACAAATTAATGTTATCTGGAAGAACAGGACCACATCAAGCAAATTAGCTTCTGCCCTTCCTTTTGGTTCTATGCCTTTGCTCTGAGAACAAGTGCCCGTTGAACAGACAGGGCAGGTGGCAGGAGATGAATTACAAATGTGGCAAGTGGCATTAAGCCATGTAGACAGGGAATATTGTTTGCAGGGATGATGTTATAATCACACTTCTTCAGTTTACATCTTTGCAAGCCTTTAAGACAGGGCTGTCCTGAAGTGGGTAATGTTAGTCCAGTCACTGATCAGAGCAGGGATCACAGCTCACTGTAAGACATTAACAGCTTTAGGTCTTTCTCATGTTTTTACCACCTCATTGTTTTCAAGCCAGGATCCAGAGGAAAGTTTTTTTGAGACAAAGGTGTTGCTCACCTGTGGAATGCTGTGATGCTCATCATCTCTGCTGTAAACTAATTCTTATGATGAGTGTTGAGGGAGATATGCTTTTTCTGCTTGCTCAGAAAGCAATAGCCAGAGACTCACTCCAACATTAGAAGAGAGAAAGCCCTACAGGGAGAAGGAACAAAATTGCTTATCTTGGATTAACCAAACCTGTTTGCTGAAATAAGTTCTTCCTTCCTGACATGAAATTTCTGTCGTCAGGGGTCAACTTTTTCTAACTAAAGTTCTTTCTTTTCTGTGGTTTTCCTACATGACCTGAAGGTGGGGAGAATGACTGATATTCCCATCAGAGAACACTCCATGCTCATGTCTACACTCTGCCCATGAAATCCCCCAAAGTCTCTGGGATGTGCTGATGGGGGTGGCACACTGAGTCCTGACCTCCTCTGTCTCACATCTTGTGCACAAGTCCCAGCTGAGACTGAAGGGACACTCACCTGGTACAGATACAAAAATTCTCCACCTTATAGAGGATATTTGTTTTTGGTGATAAAGAAAGGGAATATGCTGCAGATTTGTGTAAGATAGATGCAGGCTTTCCTCATGCCGACTGGAATAGCTGACTGAAAAACAGATCTAAGACAGGGTAATTCTGTAAGCTAGCGGCTTTTTGTCTCTTGATTTCTCATGCCTTTCTAATACTTCAGGTCCTTTAAGATAGAAAAAGCATGATCATAGTTGAGTTTAAGTCCAGTTTTCAAAGCACTCACAGCAACAGAGTGAGCTAAGAAATTAAGCAAAGCAAGTCTGGCTGTCTGAAAATAAACTCCCCAGCATAACAAAGTTCTTTCCCTCTGCCCCAGAAACAGAGGAGTAACTTGCTTATTCACATACTCCAAAAGGCTGTTAAGTAACTTGCAGCCAAAAGGCTGCAGAGCTCCCAGGTGGCAGAGCAGGAGGTTATCCCTTCAAAAAAGTGGGCAGATACTCAGCAAACCTGGAGAGTCCATCTCCGCACATCAGAGGAAGTCGTTTGCACTTGCAGGTCTTCCTTGGGAGATGCACCCAGGGAGTTGTGGGTTGGAAGATCCCTCTGATGTTACAGCAGCACTAGGCTGGTGTTTGCTTGCAGCAGTTATTGCCAGTTGGGTGACTACATTGTTTGCTTCTGCCCTCAGAGTCAACAGTGAGGCTCAGGAACGGGCAAAACGCCAGCGTATTCCCAGGGCAGGTTACGTCATTGGCAATTCACTGGTGCCAGACACTGTGCTGGAAACCTGAGGTCGCTTTTTGCCATTAATTGTCTAGATGATTAATTCATGCAATGATATCATTTTCTTGGGTGGAGGTTAGGAGGTTATGTACTCTAGTAATGAGAGGCGTGATGGGATGCAAAACTTGTACTCCTTATTGATGTTAATGCTAATTACAAGAAACAACAAACTAGCCACTGCATCCTCTGTATCAACCTTCCTCCCCCAGAAAGGGTACCATTTTTTTCTTTTTTTGGGGGAGGGGGGGAAAGGGGTGGTGACATGTCATGTGTGACCAAGTGCTCTTATGGGATTTGGGTTCCCTTGACTTTCATAACTACTCTGTAATAAGGATTTTTGCTTTCATTATTTTAAAATAATTTTTTATTTATGTCATTTACATTGCATTTTCCGGCAAGAAAAACATTTTTATCCCCCTTAAAAAAAAAAGAAGTTTGGTTTTTATTGCACAGTGGCTCGTGTGTTGTATTGTGGTGGTCTCCCCTCAAAGGATACTGCTCTGTCTATACAAGTGTAGGATCACTTCTCAGTCAATCTGTAAATTCTCCAGAGTATCAGGCTTTTCAGTAGATATTCTAGGATATTTCATTCTTTTTTGATGTTTTTAGGCTAAAAATCCCATTCCTACCTCTCTAATAGCTAAGCAAATAAGCCTAGAATTCCCAAATGGGCATAACAAGAAGCTGTCCTGGCCCAGACGCAATTAATAGCAGATAAAGTCGCAGCAACTTGATCTGATAATCTATTGGTAGGTGAAACTGATAACTCCAAATGTCAAACAAACCACCCAGGGCATTTTTAGAGCTGTTGTAAGAGCATTTTCTGTCAAATGACATCACTTCTTTGCCCTCCCTCTTGCTCACCCCAGGTTGTTCTTCTCCCCTCAGGCCTCTGTGGTTTTGGCTGGCTTGTGTCCCCAGAGGTGTACAAAGCCCTGGATCATAAGTTTTCAAATAGACCTGGTCAGATGAATTGGAAACCTTCCAATTTTAGATGTGCCTTTTATTTATGTGGTAAAATGGTTTCCTTTCTGCTTAAGCAGTGGGGAAGCCATGCCCTGTCTCCATTCTGGATAATTTTTCACTTCTTTCCATCCTTTGTGGTCTGCTGTGGTGTTCTCCTGTCTCATCTAGAGACTTGAAAATGTCAAGGAGCTTTTTTGAATGCTGACAAATAGCAGAGATTTGATTAGCATTGTAGCAGATCATTTAGCAGTCCAGTACTGTAGACTCATATATATTTATAATACAGATATCAAGGAAAATTAACTGATTATGTAGAACTAACGATGTCTGTATTAATGGCTATGATGCTCCAGATACTCATCTATTGTCTGTTTAATGAGGAATAATCCTACTGTGTCTGGGCAGATCAAATGTTGAAGCAAGGGTGCTGTATGACATTGATGCCCTTAGCAGATTACACTACCCACAGGAAAAGGTGCCTAGGGCATTTGCTTGTAATTTAGACCTTGCTCGTAGAGAGGAAAAAAATAATGAGATGGCTTTGGAAAAGCAGGAGGAAGGGTCTGTGATGTGGCCTTTGGGTGGAAATGATCTTTTGTCCTGGTGGCAGCCCTCCACTGCAAAGGGGTGAATTCTGCATTGCCATCAGAGTGACGTGAAGAGCAGAAAAAATTGTCTCCTTCTCAGGATAGTCTGTGACGGGCTGACATGGCAGGGAGTGGGAGAAAAAAGTGGATTGGATGGGGTAGGAAAGACCCTTTTTCTAGGCTTCCTGAAACTGTGAATATTGCCTTCAAATCACTTCTGAGAGAATAACTGCAGTAGTTTTTAAAGGCACATTAAATTTTGCTGTAAGCTATCAGACTGGGCTATGAACAAGGCAGACAATTGCTGTGCTGTACTGTGCTCCAGCCTGAAGGACACTGATACCTTTGCATTGGAAAAAGACCTCAGAGTCCATTTTACAGGGAGGAAAATGGTAGGAGTGGAGAGCCTGGTGAAGAGCTGTACAGAGTAAGAGGTTGTGCCTGTTTTTTTGAAGAAGGAAGTTTGGGGTTTGCCAAACTTTATGGGGTTTGGCCTGTATCATTTCCTGCATTCAGCATGCACCAGAGCCAGCACTTCTTCCCTGTAAACTTTAACTGGGAACCATGGAAAAGCATTGGCTTTCTTATTTCATCTCATACAAAGGAGCAAACATACACATACCAACTTCTTTTAAAGTACGGCAACCACCGTCTTCAGCAAAGTCTTCATGGTTTAAAATGGTCATTTGTTGAGCTCCCTTGAATGTAAAATTGTGCTACCCCAAGCCCTACATTTTAATTACAAATTATTTTAATTGACAATGGCACAAACACAGAAGGAAAAATTTTTTAACTTGCTAGTTCTAGCCCTTTGGAACCACAGAACCATTTAAGAAAGGATATTGATAAGCCACTTCTTGGTAAAAGTGATAGCTAAAGCCATTCACATTGTTTGGAGTCAAATAAGCAGTTAACTGATTGCCATCCAAGTGAATGGAGAAAGTCAGACTCCTCTGCAACTCAGGATTTCCAAGCTTGGTGGAAAAAACCAGCCAGAAATGTTTACATCATATCTCTTATGTAGCCCATGAAAAATACTTTAAATCTAGAAGTACTGGTAGGGTTTCACCACCACTAAATTAAATTCATAAACAAAAGTATATTAACACAGAGCCATTAGAAAAGCAAAATCAAAAAAGCAGCAGAAGATTCAGCTCCAAGGTGATTCAGACCTTTAAAATCTGCTGTTTAAAATATAGTAACACTCTCTTTTTAGGTAAAAGGTATTATTTTTTAATATAGTGTATCTTGGCCCTGTGTGGTTGTCTTCTTTTGTATAATACAATGAATATATCTGTTATGTTGTCATCTTTCTTCCCCACTTTTATCTATATTTTGCTGAGTTTAGAGTAGGGCTGAACAGCCCTGTAGTGCATTGCAGCCCAGGAACATGTCACAGACCTTCTTGGCTGCAGAAACACTTTTTCTTGATTCTGCAGAACAAGCTGACAAACTCAGAAGAAGCTGCTAGAAAATACAGATCCTTCTCAGAGAAAAAACCTCAAGAAAATCAGGAGTTTTCTCATTCAACTTACCAGCACAGCACAGTCGTTTAGAGCCGCTGCTTTGGAGCAGTGAAAAATAAAATACAAATGCTACATAAAGAATGATCACATGGTTCCAGAGGCAATGGGACCATGTGTTCCTGTCATTGAGTCACCACGTGCACCTCTGATACACTGCACCCATCACAGTTAGCTGCCAGAGGCTGTGGACTCAGCATGTGGGCAGGGAAACACCCTTGGCACATGGCTGTTCTCTGAAGCAGTCTTGACAAAACCAAATAATGTGACAAGTCAGGAAGCATTTATTCCTTTTTTTAGCCCCAAAGTTTTTGTTTTGCTGCTTAAAGATGAGACTCAGTGCCTGTATTTCCCTTTCTAGTTGCTAAAGCATTGATTGCACTTTGGCAAGTTGAATTGGATGAAACACTGCGCTCTCTCCAGAAGCTCAAGGCTGCTGTATTTAGCTTGATGCTTCTATCTAAAATAGGTCTGGGTGTATTTAGTTAATCTTTTGGGCAGGCTTTCTTACTCTGGCAGCCTTGTGAAGTTTCTTTTAACAGAAAAGAGATGAGTAGGCGAGGTAGGGGGGCTGCTGCTTTATAATAAAACTGAAAGAGGTTGACAGGAATTCACATGAAGGTTACCTTGGTTTACTCTGGGCAACCTTAACAATTCAGCAGAACCTTTCAGTCAGGGCTTCCCACGCTGTTCCCCACAGGGGCAGTTTAGTGCATGAGAGTTTCTTGAGGCCATTCAAGGCACCAGCTCCTAAGAAATGCAAGGCATAGGAGAGGATGGTGCCTGTCAAGAGCTAGAGCTGACAACTCCTATTAATGTGCAGGAAGGCTTTCCCCGGGAAGATTCTTTGATGTCTGTGACTCTCGGTCACAGTTCATGGGCCTCTGGCTTTATATGTCATTCCTCTGTGTTGAAAGAAATTGCCACTTCTTTCACTGAGCCCCAGGGTCAGACTATCCCCTCCCTAGGTGTGACCCACAGAAAGAGCAGGACAGTGCCTTTAGTCACCCAGGGCAGACACAGACCTTGTGCAGTCTAATATCTCCTGCAAAAGTCATGCCAGCTGTGCAAGATCATCTGCCTCCTGCTGTGGTCAGAAAGAGAGAGGGATCACATCTAACCCCCAAACTTCTTTTATGTCAGTAAGAATCCCTTTGAAGTTGATTAGAATTTTGCTTGAGCTAGAAGGGAAGGAATTGACTACCTGCTTTCTCAGGTAGTTGCCAGTTAAGTAAGTAGCATTGCAAGTTTTTATTGCAAGTTCTTGCAAACAGTATTGGAGTTTGGTAAAAGTTCCAGTAAAAGTAATGCAATAATCAGGGGAGGATATAAGGTGTGTGTTTCTGCATTGCTGAAGCATTTCATCTTTTGGAAAGAAAAGTTCTGTGGCCATCTTTGGTTGACTGGAATAAATAGTAACAGCAACATACTGTGAACTTGTGATATTCAAACTTCACAACGCTCCTTCAACCCCACTGTTAGAAGCAGTCGGCCAGAAATATGTCAGTGCAGTGTCTCTCCACTGTAAGACTGCAGCTCATCAGGTGTAAGACAGGCTCTGGAAATGCCATCTTTGAAAATTTGCTGGAAAAAGAAAGTCTGTGAATGAATGAGATATTTGAAACAAAATTTACAAGAAATTTTGGAATACTTATTGTGCTGTTTTGGAGAGAAAAAAAAATTGAAGTGGCCAGATTTCTTTGAAATACGTGGTCTGGTCTTCAATCTACTCTTATGGGCATTAAAAATGCTTACTTCAGCTCCCTATGTCTTCCTGCACTGTAATTCCTCCCATTCCTCCCACGCAGCTATGGCTGAAAAGATCTTGATGCTTCTGTTAAGAAGAACCTACACCTTCAGCTCCTCCTCAGTTAGTCTGCGCTTCTCTCCATCCATCGTTGTTGGATGGTTGGGATCTACTGAAGATTCTGAGGTAGTTACAAAGTAGTTGTCCTCTGGCTTCAAAACACAAAGAACACCAACAGGATTTAATTCTTAGTGAGGCACTACAACTGCAGCTTTCTCCAGAGCCTCCCCCACCTTAGACAAATAGAAGCAACAGCTGGTTACCTTCATACAATGCTGCAAGACCAGTATATTTTCCAAAAGCAGAATAGGTGGTGAAGAATGAACAGACTTCTTAGTTGTCTGATCTCCTAAATGCATGTTTTTATGATTAGTGATAGAGCATCAAAGGCTATGGGCAGGTAAGGAAAACTCTGATTTTTTAATGACACCATAGCACGTGCCTGTTTCATGGCATGGTCAGGGCTAGCAGCTGCTGGGGGAGAGGAAGTAATAATAGAATCATAGAATGGCTTGGGTTGGAAGGGACCTTAAAGATTACCTATTTCCACCCCCCACTCCCCAACCCTGCCATGGGAAGGGACACCTTCTACTAGGTCAGATTGCTCAGGTCCCTATCCAATAATCATCAGCAATAATGAGCTTTGTGAGCCTCTAAAGAACATTTCTGAAGCCCAAAATACAACCAGGGTGTCCATTTAAACTAACAACTAGTTCTGCACTTCCTCTTGGCAAAACTCACTTGCCTTTGCTAACACAGAGCAGTTGTTATACTTACCAGCTGGGAATACTCAGTTTCTATCTAGGTTTTCCAGGTGTTTCTCTTGCCAGATGATTTCTGCTGCTCCTTCATTAGTATTAAGGAGCATCAGACAGGTGCTGTGATTGCATGGAGATGCCAGCAAGACCAACATTTTGATCAGCAACCTTGCTGCTGCCTGCTAGCAAAGAAAGCTTAGTGGGCCAAGGCTGGCAGCAACCCCAAGGAATGAGCTCTGCCATGAGGGTCAGTGATGAACAGACAGAGGGAGGGCAGGACCAAGGCTGACAAACCAGATGCCATCCCTTGCATCACTTGGCAATGTTTCCTGTTCAACTTTCAGGGCAGCACAAACTGAAAAATCAGCTCAGATAGGGACTGCTGCCAGACACTGACTAGCTCTGGAGATGATGCACGGTCAGCAGCTGCTGCTCAAGATCTAGCTGCCCAGGAGAGAGCTTCTGGTTTACAGATGAACATCTGAGCTCTCCTGGGATGCTTGAGCAAGCGTCTTTGCATTTGGATATCATATGGTCATGCAGTCCTTCCTGAAGTTGGGAGGAATTGCTGTTTTCTTCACTCAGGCTTTCAGGGAGCTGCTGCTCTGCTCTTGCTGCAGTGGCCATGGCTTAGATCCAGGACTGGTTTGGACCAGCTGGTGAGTATTTACAAACTAGCCTTGGAGTTGTTTTTTCAATCAGAAATGATAAACTCGTGACAGCAGGAGTTGGGAGAAACTACAGAAGCTGCACTAGTGGGAGGCCAAGCTCAATGATTCTAGTCTTCAAATCCATTTGATTTTTTAGAAGTACTCTGCAGTGCTTCAGTAGTAATTGAAGAGATCCAAAGCAATTATCCTCTTTCAGAAATGAGATACTAATGATGGAGAGCTGAAGCAAGAGAAGAGTAAGAGATTAAGCTGATAATAGTAAAGGACTTCTATATATTTGTTATCATGCTGTGTACAATATTCATGTTCACAAAATGGTCCTCTCTTGGCCTGGTTTTACATTTGGATTCCCATATGAAGTGATTTAACCAGGGTTGTTCCTGCATCTTTTAGGAAAATACATGTGAAGGTGATTCAATACTTTGATGAAGTTCAGTGATGATACCAGATTTTCATAACCCCATCACTGATTCATGTGTGGTTACTGGTTTTGAATTGAAGTAGATAGGAAAGGGAACAGAGGTTACTGTGTCTAATGTGGTTTATTTATAAAAGATCATTCATATACTACTTACTTACATAATTAACACCTTCTGGGTATCAACAACAGTTTCTTCAGTGATCAGCTCTGAAACAGGAGTCCAGTGACATTAGCAGTACTCAGCTGAGCTGAGATCTCTCTATATTCTTCTGTACTAAAAAGTAATATGGTTTTCAGGTAGATTTAATTTTAAATTTTTGTAGTTGCTGTACTTACTTTGTATATTATTGAACACCTCTGCAATCTGTATTTATATCACTGCACATCTCAGTCTCTCTCGAACTTGACCCAATTTACACTTTTTATGCTTTATTTATGTAGTTAGTGTCTCGTTCAAAGTAAAAAGTCCATAAGAAAAAAAATATAGAGAAAGGAACTACTCTTTCTATCCACAAAACCCATAAGATCAGTTTTCATTTGGGTACAGTCTTGAAATAGAGAAGAATGTTCTGTGTGTTCTAGTGAACTGACTGCTGTACTGCAACATGCAGGAACATCAGCTCTGCCCTTCAGCTCCAGCCTGTGGAAAAGATATGCAAGTGTAAGCACAGGCAGAATTTGGCTCATCATCTGAACAGGGGGAGGCCAGGGTGAGTGCATAGCTTTCTGCAAAGCTGCAGGGAATAAACACACTTCCTCAGCCAGCTGTAGTTAACACCTTGCCATCCATTCTGGTCTCTGAAATCTTGAAGCTAAGAATTGTGCTCTGCGGTTTGTTTCTTGGTTTGGTTCGGTTTTTTAACCAGTTCTGTGCCTCCGTAGTGATGACAAAGCAATGCAGTTGTTATTAGGTGGCCAGAAAGTTTTAAATCTCCTGTCCTTTATGATCCTGAGGGCACAGGCACTCAGACTGGGCAATATGTGAAAATAAACCTAGCAAAGCAAACCTAGCTCTCTAGATGTTACTCAGAGCTCTGCAGAGTTTATTTTGGATTCTTCAGCTACTCTTGCAGTCTACTCTTTTTTCTGTAAATACACATCCACAGTAAAAGTGGCTTTTTTCAGTAAGTTTCAGTCATGTGGGACAGCACCCCTGAGCTCTGAAAAATGCAGATTGTCCGATAGTGGAATAGGCATAGTTTGCAATCCTACTTTTATCATTAGTTGTATCATCATATAATTATACATAAATAGCTACTACCTACCTGTCCTGCTAGTCAGGACAAAGTAGAAAGGGAAGCCCCAGTGTGGCTCTCAGATAACTTCAGTGTGAGGTCTATAGGGTGTTCCTGTTTCTGTTCTGTCTCTGCAATGCTCATGCTCTTTGTAACCAGTTAGTCGCACCATATTTTTGTGGGTACCCTGCAGGAGCTCACATCAATGTGTGTGGCTTGAGTGCCTCCCACAGTGCCCTGCTTGGGCTGTCCAGCTGCAGAGCTGCTACATGCTCTCTCTTCCCCTCTTCCTCTTCCTTGTCGTCTTTCCTTGTGAAAGAAGTCCAGAAAGCATAGGAGAAGGAGCACCCAAAAGAGCTGTGCAGACTCATCCTTTATGTTCCCTGTTACAAAATGGTTCTAAGTGACACATTATTTTCCTTCAAGAAACCTTATTTCCACCCCCTCCCCTCCTTCTGAGTCGTGGTGGTTACATACTTGCCAGCCCTTGAAAGGTTTGGTGGTTGGGTTCTTAAATAAGGCTGACCAATTTCGTAACACTTAACAGCTTTGTAATTCAGCTATTGATCAACAGGGGAACCAGAGCCCTTGAAGCTGCTCATGTTTGGCAGCATGGGGGGTATGTGATCCGAGCCTTGCTATTCTTCTGCACTCTGCAAAAGAAAGCTTGTCTTCTCAAGTGAGGAAACCAAGGCACTGACACTGAGTGACCATTCCGCAAGCTGATAGTAGAAGACTCTGTTAAAATCGTGTTGTGCTTTATTTCCATCCCTGGGCCCAGCCCGTTAGCCTGATCTCTCAGGATTTTTTCTGAGTCCAGAATCTAATCTGGTTCCCACACTCATGTATCATATTTTCTGGTGCTTTTTGCCTAAACATAGTTTCTGGTGTCTGGAGCCAATTATGGAGAGCTTCTACGCCATCCAGCTTGAGTACAAAGAATGGATAGGCAAACAGGCAGCAAATTATGCAAGAGGGAGAACAGAAGTGGATGCAAATGGCAGCAAAACTTAGATGGAATATACTAGCACTACAGATGGTTTAGAAGACTTCTGATGTTTGAAGGAAAACTTTTTAACCCCCAGAAGCATAAAACATTTGGGAAAGAAATGGAATTTTTGTGACATCTTAAAATTAATTAGAAGCATTGAAGCTTTGAAGGAATTATGAAGTTGTGTTTGAAGATTTGTTATTTGGAATTATGCAATCGATTTTTTACTTATAAACATATCAGAGGTAATACAATTTGTGCTCCAAACAGAAAATCCTTCTTATAATCATCAGTTAATTGTTAATTATTTATTTGATGTATATTATAATCTCTTTGTGAATTGTTTCTTCCCTTTCACACTTTTTTTCCCACGTCTAATTCACTCTGTAGTAATGAAATACTTCGTTTACCTGCATTTTTAATAACCAGCCTATTGTGGCAGAACTGAAATAAAGTAGAAAGAAAATGGCATAGGAATGAAGAAGAGTATGTGATCATAATTGAGACAGGAGCCCCATTGGCACTGGGCAAGCTGCTGCAGTTTCCTCTGAGACCCTCTGAGGTGTCAGTCCCTTAGGCATCTCCTATCTGGATGAACCCTAATGCATATTGGCAGGCCCTACATATTAAATACGCCCAGCTTCTTGATTTTATTCAGATCAGCACTCTTCAAAGCAGCACATCTCTCAGCTGAAGGAAATCCCTGCTCTATTAATGGCATGTCTGGTGCCACTTTCACTCTTATCACCATGAAATCAGGACTTGCACGGTTGCTACAGGAAACTCGGAGCATGTCTTACAGCGCACAACATGAACTGCATCAGATCCAAGGTTGGGAAGGAAAGGGACGGGGGCTTTAGAGCCCTGCTTGCTTCCTTCTTACAACTTCATCCACTTAATATGCAAAGCATTTATCTCTACAAATTCTTGGGTTTGTACTGCTGTCTCCTGCTTTTCTTTACTACAATGGTGAGGAGTAAGTGTAAGTGTGTAAATATTAGCCTTAATGGAAGCATTAGTGTCACTGTTGCTCAGGGTGGGAATGACCACAATACTCTTGGGAAATAGGAAATGGAGACTATGCCAACTCAACTGACTTTCAGAAGGAGATGGCTCTATAATATTCAAGGATTAGCACAGGATTTCTTTCCCCATACTGCCTGCTACAGTTTAGCTGGATCTGGCTTTGCTGATAAGCAAGTATTGATACTGAGCAGAGACAGGTTACAAAAGGCCTCCATAAGCTCATTGATGTGGGATATTACCACTGAAAGAACACCGCAGCTATTAGGTGTCAACACGATTTCCAAAGCAAGAATAAAATGAGGAAATTATATATTGTTTCCAAGAAGTAGCACATCGTAATTTGTTCTGGGGGATATTAAAACCAGGGAATATTATCATAATATTCAGATTTATTTCTCACTAGAAAATTTTTCACTATTGTTCATGGCTTTAGTCATTGTCCTTTGTAATCTACTTGAAAGTCTGATCATCTTACAGCGATATTTTGTCATTTTAAATTTTTTCCCCCATCTTCTTTTCCTCTCTTTTCATTACAAAATAATAGGCAACAGAAGAAACAGACTAACTCATTTTCTGTGAAGGGTGTAGCTCTTGGGAAATGGTTCCATTTGCACTCAGTTTGGTATGTGCACACCCATTATCCTCAGGAGATAAAGCAAACCCCCATCATGACGCTGCTATATAGAAAGCACTGACAGCTTTGCAAACTGAAAATACAAACAAGATTTGTGAAGCCTAGAGTTCCAGTTAAATAGCCACCCAAGGAAGCAGAGAGGATTTTTTTTTAAGATCTACACAAATGCAGCACTAAGACAATGGAATCGTTGCAACTTTATATGTATCAGTGGCTTAATGAAGCATGTTGAACATTGTGAAGTGATTCACTTCTGACAAAGAGACATCCTGTCATCCTTGACAATCTCTCTATACAGAGAAATTGAATGCACAAGACACTGACTTCTTGCAAGAATCCTTAAAGAACACATTTCCAAAGGAAATCACTGCTGCTGTGAAAGGTAATAAAGAATTTAGGTAGCAAATGGAATTCTGAAAGAGCCTATGTTTAGGAAAACTAAATGAGAGCAGGTTTAGGTTAGATATTAGGAAAAAATTCATTACTGTGAGAGTAGTGAGGCACTGAAACAGGCTGCTCAGAGAAGCTGGGAATGTCCCGCCCCTGGAAGTGCTCAAGCCCAGACAGGTTGGAGCCCTGAGCAATCTGGTCTAGTGAAAGGTGTCCCTGTGCACAGGGAAGTTGGAACTAGATGATCTTCTAGGTCCTCTCCAACCCAGGCAATTCTATGATTCTATGATTCTGGCAAGAAACTGTCTAACACATAGCAGGAGATTCAGGCCCTGGGTAGCATCATTGTCCTAATGGCATGCTGTTTCTGCTCCCCTGCCCTGGCATCTTCTTCAGCTGCAGGGTCCTGACTTCCGGCAATCACCTCAAGAGAGACAGTACGGCTCTGCTGGTGTCGGTCACAGCAGATACACAACTTTCAGAAGCGTATGTGGCACTGGGATGCACAAGCCCCTCCAATTTTAGGTGGAATTTGCACTGCAGTCTTACATGCTCTTGAAAATTTAAACCAGAGTCTACACTGGCACTGTATTGTGAAAGCTCTCAGCAAACTGAATATCAGCATGGAAACTCTGCTTTTCTCTGTTCTTTTGGATGACTTACAGTCTTTCCAACTCTTATGCTTTTTGTATATGCTCTGAGTCTAAAAATTGTGGAGTATTTGGTGGAGTATCCTTTTCCTTTTCTTTTTTCTAACCCATGTCGTTGTAATTTCCCAATTTGCGGAATTTCAGCTGATGCTGAAAAATACCAAGAAATGTTTAAACATGTGAGCCTCTTGAGTCCAGAACTGTGACAAATGAGGTAAAAATCAGACAAAGATTATAATTAATTTCAGAACTATTTGTTTGATTCTGCTTTCA
This sequence comes from Pachyramphus minor, assembly GCA_013397135.1. Classification (NCBI taxonomy): domain Eukaryota; kingdom Metazoa; phylum Chordata; class Aves; order Passeriformes; family Tyrannidae; genus Pachyramphus; species Pachyramphus minor. Next base: position 675,024 of record VYXB01006804.1, read on the forward strand.
GTTCTTCCCAAGAAATGCCAAGGTATGGCAAGCTTGGGAATGCTGAAGCCATTCAGGGTGAAACACTGAAAGCTTGACAATAAGAAATAATCTCTTCCTTTGCCCTTTTTCAAAATATACTAGAAGTGTGGAAAATACACTTTTCAAAAATAAACTGTAAGAGGAAGGCCATCCAGCTGGATTTGGATCTCCCTGACACAGCTGTCCTTCCACAGAAGTTGACTCCCACATTGTGTCAATATGCCTGAAGGCAGGAAAGGACCCATGGGAATGTCTTAAAACTTGAAGTTATGCTGAAGACTATCCACAAAATGGATGTGAGGGATATCAATCGATGGTTGTTGCCAGCTGAGGAGGATCCCCTCACCTCACCATCCACCATGGGGCAGAACTAAGTGTGCAGTCCCTTTTGGTGAGGTGGGAGGATAATCCTCCCACGTTGGTTTTCTGTCTTGCCGCCCCCAGCACTGCTCTGTTGAGCAGTAATCAGACACAGGCTGGCATGCTTGTGTCAGTTCATTACCTAACAGCACAAGATAACAAGCTCAGGGGAAATCTAAGCGCGGTTAACAGCTATCAGCTGAGTTTGGTTCCCTCTGGATGGTACCGCACATCAGAAAGCAACGCAACAAGAGGTTTAAGTGAACATTTTGTTCTTATTTTCTAACACATGTCAACAGGTTTTCTAAGATAACTTGTATCTCCATGGACTACATCCTTGAGAGAAAGCAGGTAGGTGCCTGGCTGCTGTCAATGTACTAAGTGAGTAGATTGCATATCCTCCCTTACTCTTCCAAAAATATCAGCCAGGAAGTTTAACTGAGTGTTAGTAAGTGACTGATGGTGCCAGCCTCTTTGCTGCTGTTTTCAAGGTCAACTCTAACTGACCTTCCTCTTGCTTCATTTAGTTGCTGACATTGTTTCCTTTTGATTCCCTGACGGTGCTCACATTGTTAGGATTTCTGTGTTCCTGCACTATCTCTTGATTAAGCTGATTCCTCTTAATTCCTCTCTTTCTGCTTGTGCCTTCTCCTTCTCTCACTCTCTTTCCTACAAGCTCCCTTTCCTTAGGACTCACTCATTGTGCTATGCCTCGTTTATTTTTTCCCCATTCTGAAGTATAGCTCAGATCCCCAACCTGCAGCTCCACAACCCAGATGCCCTGTTTTCCCAGATAGCTTTCAGGAGCAGCTGTTTCACACAGCAGCAGGTTACTCCTACATGGTGAGAAGCAGCTGCTTGTATTGCAACTAGAGGAACTCCACAAGAACTGTTACCTTGTCTGGAATCAGACCATGGGCTGTATTCCAGCTGTGCAGGGGGCTACCTTCCCGTGGGTAAGTTTGTGCCTGGCACAGCATTATGTAGGTGATGTGTCTCCATGTGATCCATAGGGAAACACTGGTGCACACAAGCAAGTAAAACTTGATGGTGTAAAGCCAGCACCTCTCCTACCTGTGGCTCTGGAGTGATAAAATACCACTTAGCAGACGTGTCTTGCTTCTGATGGAGGTGTAGGCTCCTGGCTTTGTTGAAGTTACAGCCCTGCTTGCTAAGGTAGGGTCTCTATGTACACTGGGTGGATGCAGTGCTGCATGAGAGCTGCACAGAGCCAGATTTGGCCTGACGTGCTGAGCCCTCAGGAAGTCCACAGGGAGTTTCAAACAGTAGGAAAACTAGGTCCTAACCCACTCAGCCTGTGCCTGTATAAAAAGGCCTACTGCTCAAAGTTAAATAACAGCAAATGTGCAGGATGCAGAAACAGGCCATGAGATTTTCCAGTATTCAAAGCAGCTGGCAGGTTACACTGCTCCCCTTGCACAAAATATCTCCTCTGTGGCAGCACTAATAGCAACTGACAAATCAATACAGCAAAGCCACCAATAACTTCATTTTTTTTAAAAAAAAAAAAAAAGAAAATATCTTTTAATTATATTACTCAGATCATTAGAAAAATGTATGTAATGAGAGGAGGACAGTCTATGCCATCACTCTGAGACACCCAAAGTTGAAGATCCTGACAGGAACCCCAGAGTCGAACCAGGCATTACTCTCTGCTGCAGCAGTGACATGCTGTTTGAATTTAGCCTCTGCATACTTTGCCAGAGGGAGGTTTTCTCATGACATCAGTGTCTTAGGTTTTCTCTCCTTCCTTCCCAAGCCAACAGCATGCAGCCGAGTCTTAGCAGCTCGTGGGGGCAGTGCCAGCCGGCAGAGGAAAAGGCCAGACTAAGTGCAGTGTCCCAAATTCTCTAGACAAGAGAATTTTGCCAGCTCCTAGTGTCTCTTGGGCAACATCTTCCACTACTAAATCCCTAGTGGAAAAAAAAATGATGGGTCACTGTAAATATTGCTGTATAAAAGGGTCCAACAGGAGAGTGATCATAGCCTTGCACTAAGTATAATAAATTGTTTAGTGTGAGCACTGGTCACAGTTTGGGAGGCCTGGTTGCAGAGGAAACCTATGTGCTTTCCAGGCACATCACAGAGTACTCTGACCCTACCCAGACTTGGTACACCCTATGCCACATGTCTCCATGCCCTTCTTTCCTCAGTGCAGGGCAAAGTAGAGATATTTCCCCTTTGCTTTACTGGCTGCTGCTTTGCAAGATACCCATGTTCATTTGGAGAGTGCAAGTCTCACAGAGGAGAAAGCAACCATGCAAGCACCTGGCAGTGTGGGAGAAGCACCTTCAAGAGCATGCAAGTCCTGATGGATCCTGTCCTAAGGCTTGAGAAAAGAACCTGGTCCAGCCTGTATGGCTTGGGCTAGGTTCCCTCCCGTGGCTGAGAGCTGCCACAGCAGGAACCAGCAGTTCCGCGATGCAGTGCAAAGCATGCAGGGAGCAGGCATCTTGTGTAAAGATGCTTCTCCCAAGACCAGTATTGATCCCATGTCTTGCCAATCAACAACAAGGTCCTAGAAGAGAGCACATCTAATTCCTGTACGAGTAATGGCAGACTCATTTGACAGTAGACAGATCTCTGGGATGGTCCTCTTGGCCTTAACTGGACCTACTCTTGAGGGGACTGTCATTCAAGAGAGGGAATTTTGCTTATTTGTGTCAAGCAAGGTAGAACACACAGATTCCTTAGAATAGGACAGTGCAGCAGGTTTTTATCCAGCCTGTAGTGTATAAATCCCCCAAAGTCTCTGTAGGCTCTACCACTAGGGTCACCCTGGACAGGAAACAGCGGACAACTCTGTGCTGGCACTCACAGTTACTGTGGTAGGACAGGAGTAGGCCAAGTGCTGTGTGGGTGTAGCAGGTGAGCAGGTAGCTCATAACTCATGGATATTGTTTGTTACCTGTTTTTTGGAATGACTGCTGCAAAAACAAGCCAGTGCTACCAAAGTGCTCACTGGTGTGCATGTCCACTGATGTTGTGCAGTCACCGGGCGTGCCAGGAACCAGGCGGGAAGTCAGCACAATGCCTCAAGATATGTTATCGACTGTAAATGTGGCAGGAAGTCATTAAAGATTTCCTGAGCTATGCCCTGGGAAAAGACTACCTCCAGGCTCCAGAAAAGTCAGGGGACTTAGACTGCCAGGGCTGAGAAATCAAAAGAAAAATTACTTTAGTAAGCCAATGTCAGCAACTTCAGCAGGAAGCCCTCTGCTCCAGATAGATCCTGTACCCATGGGGTTCGGGTGGTGATGGATGACAAGATTTGGGGCACATGTGCCAAGGAGCTCTTTGTAGCTTAATTATTTGCATGTAGGCTTATCTGAGCTTCCCTAAAAGTTTGGGGGCTACGAGGGGGATGGACATGGACAGGTCTGAATCCTTCCTCTGTAAAGCTTTGTAAATCCCTATACAGGAAAAGAAATGAGAGCTCATTATAAGAAAGCTATTTGGTTTCTCCATGAGCTCTTACCCACAGCTCCAGGATGGAGGTTCACACACATCGAGCTCTCTTGGACCAATGGGAAAAGACAGTTTTATGGCACGAGGAGGAAATCAAACTTCAGGACAAGAGCATGGGAGACCAAACTACATGAAGGCAAGGAGCTCCAGTATTTGTAGGGGATCATTCAAAAAGACTTGAGGGGGTTAGGGCATGATTTAAACAGTGATACCAAGACTTCATATGACTCATTTCACTTAATGTATGGGAGAACTCTTATTTTCATTACTGCAGATATGTATGTCTTGAAAAACAGGTCTCTTTTACCAGCAATAATTTTCTTTTGGTTCTTTTCCCTAAATCTCACCAAACAAGACTTAAATGCTGTCTCAGCGATAAAAATTTCTTGGGTAATTACTGTGGAAATCTGTTTTCTGGGATGTGCCTAAAGCTGAAAAATTCTTTGAAGTGTGAGATTATTTAACTGCTGAAATACCTAGTATTCTGAGTAAAAACAAAGACATCCCACTATGGTCAAGGAAGAAGAGTCAAATAGTTACATTTCACAATGTTTATTTTCTCACTTCAAGAGATCAATGGAATAAGAGATTTTTCTTCTTAAAAAAAACAAGAACGGGATAAAGAAGTATGTGAAGTGTTGAGAGCCAAACTTCTAGTTTTGAGCATCCGCAAAAATCCTACAAGTGAACTTGTAAAATCAGATAGCCTGCTAGTATCTAGCAACCAACCACCAGCATGCACCTGGTTCAGAGTCTATTTTTGAGTGAAGAGAGCAGCAAGGACAGAAATGAGGAGTTTGAAGCTGCCACTGCACTTGATCAAAATGTATATAGGGATTTTTCTACTATTTATTGTTTACATGCTATTTGAATTTAGGATTCCCTAAGTTCAGAGCCCTACTTACAAGTCTGCCAAAGATAATACAACTTTATTCATTTGCATCATTTGCTAGTTATTCTATAACAAGCATTTTTTTTTAACACACAAAATACCTGAAATTAATGTGTCTCTTTTTAAAATTAACATTTATGATCAGAATATTTTTTTCTTTCTCCGCAGTGAATAGTTATAGAATTGTTATCCCCTATGGGATCCCAGTGCAAGCTGGTAGTACTCGTCATGAGAGTTTTGAAACATAGTTTGTCCTACCTGTTTGACTGTACAGTGTACCATACTGCATAGCAACCAGTAATCTTTTCTTCTCTTGTTGATTAAGATATCCATCTAAGAAGCCAACAGGTTTTTTTAATCTCAGTCTCACAGTATGTATCTCACATATATGTCTTTTATTCTCTTCCCATAGGAGAGAAAGAAAATACAGCTGAACAAATAAGGCATATTTCTCCACCAGGATTTCAACGGAGAAAGTCTGCCTGCCTGAACTGTAAGGAGGTACCCACACGGACACAGAGACATCCCCTAGGACTGGTGACACCATTGTTCAGCCTTTCTCTCACTGAGGAAGTTTCCACACAACACTGCAACAATGAATTTCCTCCGGCGGCGTCTGTCAGACAGTAGTTTTGTGGCAAATTTGCCCAATGGCTACATGATGGACTTGCAGCGCCCTGACAGCTCCACAAGCTCCCCGGTTTCTCCTGCCACGGAGAGAAAGCACCTGCAGCCACCCCAACCCTCCCACTCTTCCTCCACTGGCACCAGCATCTTCAGCTCCATCTCCAGTGCCATGAAGCAAACCACACAAGCGGCTGCAGGGCTGATCGATCACTCAGTCAGCCCCACACCCCCTGTGGCTCAGAAACCCAAGATCCTCCTGGTGATTGATGATGCGCACACAGACTGGTAAGGCATCAGCAGTCCTCCCAGTGAATTCAGTTCCACAATGTTTGGGGAATGAGAGGGATCTGGGAATCACAGATAATCTGCAGGGGGCTACACAGATGCTTTCGCATCTAGGTCACCAGCTCTGGCCCCAGGTTGGTTTCTCTCACACGACTTGCGAAAATGGCAGAAGAGGTTTTTCTCATATCTTTTTGAAAGAAATGTGCATTTGGTATTCATTGATCAGATTCCTCACAGCCTCAATATATGAGCACACATAGGGCATTCTTGACTCAGTAGGCTTAGCCAAGCTGTCACATCTAGCAATGCTGCTAAGAGGTCACAACTGAAGGTGTGTTAGTGTTGTGGTTCAGGGCCTTAACCCACTGTTTGTGCTGACTCTAAATATTAAAACAGACTCAATCTCTCCAGCTCTCAATCTCAATCTCTCTGTATGCAAATTTCTACATAAATTATGAAAAGGTAAGCAAACTTACTGCTGCCTGGTCAAGATCCCTTCACCTGCTAAGCACAGAAGTAACTATTGGCAAAAGACTCTCCGAGTGAGCTAAGCCTTAAATGTAGGTCTCTTTCCAAACAAAATCTTAGAAGTTTTTTTCCTATGGTATTGGCTAGCAAAAGACTCTCTCCAAAAGGTAGGACAACTGAAGTCTTCTGAAATTTTAGAGAAATTACTTAGTGCTTGCTTTTGTTTCATCTGCCAGCTTGTCATAAGACGGAAAAAAGGTAAGAGTAGCACAGGTAAGGAGGCAATATTGAAGACTTCAAATGAAAGAAGTTGGGTTACTAGGTCTAGGCCAAGGGAAGTTTATTTTATTATTCTTTTCATCCACGCCACTCTTCAGTACCTTTGGTCTTCTCTGCTTAACCAGAAGAGTGGGGACAAGGTGACACCTGCCTCCCTGGGTGTATCTTCACAAGTCAAGAGCTTTGCTCTTACCTAAAAAGGGACCATGACTGAGTACAACTAGGTCAAGTGTCTTCAGCCAACTTGAAGAGAGGGAAAACAGTGGGATTTTTCTCAAAGGAAGAACAACTTTTTAACTGAGTGGGAAAATCCCTGAAGAGGTGATTGTCATATCATATGTTCCGCTGACCTCGTGTCTCTTACCACAGTGGCAGCCCCTTAACACTAGATAGTTCAGTCACTAGCACCAATCTGGCTCAATCACATGTGATCTCTCTTTCTTGGGTGCACCCACAAGTCTCACTAACCTCTGTCTCTGTGAGTGTTTTTGCAGTTCCCTGAGGACGCTGCCAGGTGGCAGTCCCTTAACATAGCATCCTCCATCTGGGGATGGGAGGGCCTTTGATGCACAGCTCTAGCATCTGGGGCTTAGCCGGCCCTGTGTAGTCCAAACACTGTAATCAGAGAGGAAAGCCCAAACTCAAAGGCCACTCTAGTTTTAACTGGAGATTAATGGTGCTGAAGGTAGTCAGGGGAAAGGACAAGGAGGGGTTGGACTCCGCTGCAGTGTTTTCATGTTTTAAAATACACACTATGTTCGAATCCCTGCCTTTATATCTCCCAGCTGCTGTTCTGTCAGGCAGACTTTGTGGTCTGTGAGCTGAGCTTGCCCAGGAAACAGCAGCTGGGATATATAAAGAGAAGGTATGGCTACCCATGCTGTCTTCACTCCTCCCCTCATGTAAGTACTCCACTCATCCTGCTGTCTTGGCTATCCCTCTGCTGTCTATAACTTAGCAGTTTCTAGACATGATGGGATACCTCCTTCATTTATTCCTGCTCTCTGCCTACAAGTTTGCAGGTATCAAATCTGCTTGCAAAGGCTCTCTGCCTTTTCACTTCTTACTAAGCCTGTAAGGGCACTGAATAAAATTAGTGTATGAATTCATTACCATACCCTGACATGTGTATGGCATGAAAAACAAGGAAAGAACGTTGCTAACCCTTGCCTGCCATGGCTCTTTGTAGCATGAGCAGAAATACATACTTGGAAACTTTCCCAGCCTAAAGGCAGCAGCACATGGTCCTTTCTAAGAGAGCATACCAATGCAACCACTCCATGGGCCAGGAGTGCTACTTGGCGGTTGATTTTTGTGTCTCCAGGAAACTCAGCAAGCCCTTGAGAGCAGCACTGAAGGGAAGTGGCTCCATGGCTCCGTGGATATTTATTTTTGGTAAGGTACTTCTGAGCAATGCTAGCCACCTTCTTGGTTTCAGCCAGGGTGTTATGTGAGTTCAGGCTGAGCAGCCTGAGAAAGCAGAGTTTCCCTTGTGAGAGCACAGCTGACGAAGCTGGTTATCCAGGGATTCTGACTGTATACTCTGCATCATGTACACAGACTTTGGAACGTGAACAACATTGTATTTTTACTTCTGTGCTGGTGATTTTGGGTTTAGAAGAAGCATCATGTTTGTAATGCATTTCACTTCTGCCTGCCCTGATTCTTGCTACCTGTGAAACTTTTGTATTTCGTTTTAGAGCAACCTTTTCCTTCTCCTTTTGAAATAGTGTACTACAAAAAAAATCCCCAAGAAGTAACTACTGAAGCACTGCTTTTATTTTAAGGGTAGGTGGTTTCCATGATGCCTCCTCCCCCAGAGCAAGTTACACAGGGTTTACAATAAGGACTAGCTTGTTCATGGACAGGAAGAGTGAGAGACAGTGGAATCTGCCATTTGATTTCTCTTCTCCAAATGAAAACACATTCTCAGAACTAGAGACTGTAGCAATATTGCCAAGCCAGACATTAATTTATCATCACTGTTTGTATTACAGCAAAGAGCTGCAATTGTGGATTAGGATGAGGTGTTGCACAAGACCATGACAAAATGCTCTAACAACTCAAATGGGCAAGTGCACGTTGAATGCACTTTAAAGTGACAAATTGCAATCCTTTCTATTTTCAGGGAGCTACTATGTCTCTGATGGTACAATACAGCACTCAACTTCTCTCAGAGGCCTGGAGGAAGGAAAGAACATCCATGGTAATCCATGGCTTGTCTTCCACCATAAAACTCTTGCAGTTCTTGACATGCAATATGCTCTGGTTTATTCCAAAGACAAAGCACTATAAAAATCATGTGAGTCCCACAGAATATGATCAGCTGCTTTCTACATTAGCAGCAGTAAAAGAAAGGTACATTCTATTAAAAGCAAGGGAACTCACCCAGCTTTCTGCTAAACTGGCAACATTTTGACAAATTTTCCATTCTCCAACACTCAGCTCTAGCACATTACAAGGAAGCACACAGTGAATTGCCATGTGAAGGACGTGCACAAGAGGAAAATACTGTCACTTTAGCTCCCTTGTGCTCCTGGCTTTGACAGGCAGCCCTCAGAGGCAGGCACATCAGTGAATGTACCTGTGCATAGGGAAAAGTTTGGCTTCTCTTCAGTCATTAATGGTACATTTCTCAGCTGGGAACCTCCACCTGGAGGATGAGGCTCCTTCTTGTGGGCTGGGAGTACCTGTGCCTTGGGAGACTTCTAAAAATGCATCCACGACTCATCTACTCATCTGCAGCAGCTGCCAGAAAATAAAGAGCTCACAAATGAATACACGTGCATGTGTTAAACACACGGCAAAAGGGAGCAGGACCATGAGGAAGGGGGACAGCAGAACTCCATGCAATGGCATATGGGCCAGCTCTGGCAGCCTGACCTCAGCCAGGAGGAAAACATCCCATGTCTGGCAACCTCTTCTCCCGACGTGCTATTAAGTAAAACTGTGCTTTTGCTGGATTGAATTTCTCAGCAGATCAAACAGGATTTAGTGCTGTGGACTGTTAACCCTCATACTCTGTGAAAGTGCTCAGCTTTCTAGCCTAATGCCTCATGTTTAAACAGCTTATTGGGGAAGTGATCAAGCACAGCTAAGGCTCCTATTAACCACAAATGCTAAAAGCATTGCTTCCTGGACTAGTCAGCATAACAAAGTTGTTCTTGTTGCATTTGTTAGATATCTTGGGTATATTTGTGAAGTAGCTCGTGCTGCTTTTCAAAGTCATTGGTGTGTTTTGTCCATGTTTCAGGCTGTTTCAAGAGCTAACAGTGCTTCGTGCTGTCTTGCACAAAACACAGGTACCCTGTGTGCAGCAGTTCTACATGAGAGGATTGTGACATGCAAGTTTCACCAAAAAATTAAGTCACAGAGGACATGTTAGGAGTCACAAAATTGCACTGTTTTTTCTCCCATTCACTTGACAGCCAAATCTGCCTGAACATCCCGTCTCCAAAAATTTTAAGATGAAGAACGAGAAAAACTGTGATTAATGCTGAATGGAATCCTCTTAATACATATGAAATGTTTCTTTGTATAACAATAATGTCATGATTCAGGTCTAATTATGGGCTGATTTGATAGGATTATTGTTTTATACTCTTCAGAGGAAATTATCATTTTTTTTTTAATAAAACGATTTTTACTTCTGATAGTACAGGGCAATAGTGAGCCTTAAGTACACCATTTGCCTAAAAATAGGATTGGTCATATTATAGCACTCTAATACCTATTTTTAGTAATATGGGGGTTCTTAAATCCTAATTTCTTTTTTCAAAGAATTCCTTTTCAAAAATATTCAATGAGTGTCATGAGTCATTTCATGCTTTCAGTAGGCTTAAGGTGATACATTAAGGCTCCCACTAAGAAGAATATTTCTGTACCTAACTTATTTAAATATAATGGGAAGTTTTGGACTTTAAGCTTGAAATCAGGAATTTGCAGGTTAAATTGCAAAGTTTCCTGCTAAGAAGTCCCAAATCTTTTAACATAGTGGTAATGGGCAATAAATTGCTATGAATTAGCTTTTTTTACACAGTGGTGACCTTTTAAGATTTCAAAAGTTCTTTGCAGAAATGCAGCTATAATTTGCAAAAACTAGACATAAAATTCACATTTTCACAAGTCTGGCTAAAAAACCCTTTTATTTTCATAATTTAGCCATACCTACCCTGTACTGAATATTTCTGATCCTATAACTCTTGTCAAATTCTACTTCTCAAGAAAGGGAAAGGGGAAAGAGGAGGTAAGTTTGTGGTAAATGGGTGTGTGTATGTTTGTGAACATGTGCACACTTGGAAGTAGCATGAAGAGTTTCTGTATTCCCTAGTGTACAGGCATAGGGTGAAAAGGAGGCAAGGCTGTCAAAAACTATTCAAGAAATTACATTTATCACATCGCTTTTTGATCTGCTTTAGGTACACCACCATCCTGTCTGTCTGTATTTTTGTCCTGCATATGTAAAGCACCTTGGGATCTAGTCCCCCTAAATGAAAAGTGATACAGAAATGTAAAGGATTAGTAGCATTACAAAAATAGATGCAAGGAGTATGGAAAACATTCCCCACCAGGTTATAACTATGCTAATGCAAGTCAAATCTAGGACCTTAATTGCTTTACCAGAGTTCCTATAAATGCATAGAATTTAACCTCAGAACGTCCTGTCTATTTTTTTTTTTTAAATTCAAAATAACCCTCAGATAGATTTCTCAAGGTTTGTGAGACAAATTTCTTCTGCCTGAAAGTCTGCAGTCCTGCCCCAGTGTTTGTTCAAGTTAGACCAGTTCTCCTGCTCCTTTTCCTCAGGGAGAACAGAATTGGGCTGGAAAAAAAATATTGCCAAATCCTCAACAAAAATGATACCCCTTGAAAACAGCTCCAGGCCATACCATCTAAATTTAGTAACATGGAAATATTCCAGAAATGCACTATTTTGATAATACACAAAATAAAATTGCTGCCTCATTTTGTACTTAAGACAGTACCCCACCTCCACTACCTACCCCCCTGCCCAACACCCCTGCCCCCACCTCTTTGTGGACAGAAGGAATGTGACCACAGTGTAGCCTGGGTGGGGGACCAGACCTACAACAAAGTGTCCTTCCTGTTCTGACAGCTTGTAGAAGCACAAAAAGCTGTGCCCAAAAGCAATGGCGCTGCACTAACTAGTGCTTCTTCTCTTGGACAGAGGGGTGGGTGGCTTTGATTACCCCTTTTTGACGAGCAGGAGGTGGCACAGGAAGATGCTGGGAGGTCAGTATTGTGTGGGACTCCATAATTCCTTGAATAGAAAGAGTGGTCTGAATGGTTGTGTCTGCAATCGTTAAAGTGCTGGTGCCTTGCCAAACCAGGTCTCCCCCAAAACAGGCCTTCAGTTCCCTCTGAGAAAGAGAAGACTCACAAAAGATTTTAAAAACTCTTCTCCCTTCCTGCTCCAAAACTTCCCTTTCTGTGTGCATTCAAGCCAAGAAAATCCTCCCAGCCCTGTAGGGTGGGACCTCAGATCTCATCAAGGACCTCATCACGAGGACTTCCTTTATCCAAAAAAAAAACCCTAACCCATACCACTGTCAGAGCCCAATACAAACCCCTTCTGGAGAGTCATTTCTTCCCTTGATGTGATCCCATAACTAATAATGCCTCAGACATGGTTTTACAGTAATCAGAGTGGGCTGGGTTTTGTGGTTCTTCCCAGAAGGCAACAAAAGAAGTCTGTTCCCACAGGCTGACCTTGGACACTGAGGACATACCTGCAGTGCTGCAGAACTGGCTCTCCGTTTGGTGGCTACAGCAAGCCAAGTGGTGACAGCACTGAGAACAAGGTGACCTTGCCCTGGGCAGGCATGGAGCTGATCACAACAGTATTGTGTCCTGGGGCTGGAGCTGAAACTTTTATGGAGCTCCTGGAAAAGTATCAGTGTATTTAGGGTTACCTTTTGACCCAACGCAAACCTCCCTCCCTGTCTGTATGTACAATCTGAATATCCTTTTTGTCTTTCTGCACCAGCCTGTGGTCCATTTAACCTTTAATTCTGACCTTGTTTTCTGAGGTGTCAAAGCACACATCCATCACATTTATCCATCTTTAGCATTCTGACACTCTCCAGCCCTGGCCCAAGGCACTACTGTAAATTAAATATTAGCTATCAACCAGTCCATCCCACAGGTCAACAGTGCATAAAGGTGTCTGAGCCAAAGCAGATGTGGACAAAACCTCTAGCAGTTTGCAGAACGTGGCATTTGTAGTGATTTTTCTCATCCCTGTACCCTGGGCAGTCAGGACTTGACCATCTCTTAATTCCTTATTACGTAAAGCTGAAAATTGTTAAAGTGGGGAAAAGTGGGGAAGGAGTTGAGGGCTGGCTCCTGCTAGGAAAACCTTCCTTGTTTTCACCCCTGAAATAAAAAGGGCACAAATGCATTTCTCCTCCCCGCAGCGTGTAGGGGCTGGGGGGGGTCGGGGCATTCCAGCAGCTGCTGGCCAGTATCCTGGAAACTGTCTCCTTTTTCCCAGTCCCAGCCCCTTTTATGAAGGAGACAATGCGGACATACAGTGAGTGCCTTGTGCATCACTTGGGCCCCCAGGCCCTTTGACACAGGGATTTTGTACAGTGGCTAACCCCCTCCTCACCCTCCCTGAGGTGCCCCCACACCCAATCCAGGGGGCTTTAGCCTTGCCTTTTCCAGGATGATCCAGAAAGAAATTACATGACTTATTTTCCCAAGGGGCTTGAGAGAAATATGTGTAATGTGATACCAGGGAAATAATTCAGATAGTTCCAAAATTTACCCATGTTTTTTAGTTTGTTTATCCAGGTCTCTTCTTCATCATTTGTCTCCTTCTTTCTTACACCCAGTCCCTTGCCTACCTCTCCCCAGGGGTCCCTGGGGACCTGCTCCTCTTCCTGCTCCAGATAAGAAGCCATCTCCACCCAAAGTGTGGCTTGGCATTCTTTGCTTGTTCTGTCTTGATCCAGAGGCACAAGCTCAGTCAGGGGATTTGAAGGAATTTACCATTACAATATCCTAGTGTCTTTCTTTGGCATTCTGTCAGTGATACTGAGCCCATTTTTGGGTTGAAGCCAGTCTGGTATTTCAAGGCCTCTGTTGAACAGTGATACCCCAAAAAGTTCCTGGGTTCACTCATATCAGAGGGGATTTGGGCTCAGGAATATTAGTTTACCTGAAGGATGGCTTCCTGGTTTCCAAGACATTGTACCAGCATTACAATATTTGCTAAGTCAGCTCCACTGAGGTCTCTCACAGGAAGATCTGAGACTTTTTTTTTTTTTTTACTTCTTCCTATCCTAGAAAATTGCCCCATGCAGGAGCCATTTTACAGGATAGCCTGAAGAAGTCCCAGGAATTTAATGTGAAATATTAGCCTGTCTACAAAGCTGCATAACGTGTCATAATTTCTGCTTCACCTAGATAATGGACCTGCAGGAACAGCTTTAAGGTTTGAGTCATGGCACTCCTCCAGACCATCCTGATCATTTCAAATTCCTTGCCTATCCTGGCTAATGCCTTCTCCATGCTCAGGCCACTGTTCTGCACCTTTTCTTCCAAGGGCTGCTGTCTAGCGTCACCTGTACCTGGGGAAGAGCTCCTTGGGCTTGACAACTGAGCACCTTCTCCTATTCCTTACCTGTGCAGATCATTTTCCAGCCTGGCAGAAGTTGTGCAATATTGCTGATGCCTCCCTCACACAAATCCAGAGGAAAACTCCAAAGAAGTCCTCTGGAGCAGCTTGGATTTGTTCCTTTGCACCAAGAGAGAATAGTAGAGGGAAGACGGGAGAGACAACACAAGCTCTTCACAAATAGCTTCTTATGGACCAGCAAGCAGGTCTAGTAGAAGGTGTCCCTGCCCACAGGAGTGGGGTTGGAACTGGATGATCTTTAAGGTCTCTTCCAATGAAAACCATTCCATGATTCCATGATTTCTGTGCTGAGCATGAATATTGGCTGAAGGGTTGCACCTACTTTTGCTTTAAGGAAGAAAGAGGACAAGGCTAATGAAAGCAGTTATTTATCACACAGAGAGGAAAGGCAAGAGGATCTGTGCTCCCCTAACAGAAGTAGCTTGTCAGTTGGGGTCTTTTGTTGGTGATCCTGGAAGCCCCTACTCCCTGCATGGAAGTTGCTTCTCTTGTGCTGTGTGTCCCCATGACGCAGGACATACCCATACCCATACCCATAGCCCACTGGCCCAGCTCTACCTCCCCTGGGCCTGGTGACAAGTGAGGAGAGGGGACTTTGTGCCCTGTGAGCCATGACTGTCTGCGTTTGCAGTCCACGAGCATTAGCACAAAAGTGCAGGGGAGTGCATAGATTCAGGCAGCCCTCGTTTAGGTGCTGTGCAAGCTCTTGGTGACGCCAGAGGGATAGTTCGAGGGTCTCACAGGTGTGTTTGCAGTCTTGGCTCAGTGCTAGCATCCCTTGCTCAAACAGATGCTTTGCAAACAGCTAAGGGCATGAATGTTATACATGGACTTTCTGTGAGTTAGCCTTATGGAGGTAATTGGAGGTGAATTGAACATTTATTTTACGTTTATTTTTTACTTGCTGCTGTTAAAGATACACTCTATATCTAACAGAAGATTGTGCAGGTACTTCCTCCAAACATGGTCATTGAAGCAGACAGGAGCTGGTTTACAGAATATCTCTGGAAATTAAGCTTCTACTCTTTCGATTACTTCAAAAGTAGTATTGGGTTTCTTATGTCCCTGTAATCATGTCAAAGCCAGAAAGTAGAAGTTATGTTTGTCTGATGCCTTTGCACACCCAGAAAATATGTCGTTCTCCAGAGCATGCAGCTTCTTCATCAGAAAAAGAGAGGGGTTCAGGGAAGGCTTTCTTCCCACAAGCCAGGTCAGATCCTTTATGTTTATTATGACGCTTCCTCCCTTAAATGTGTGGCCACATTTAAATGGATTGCCTAACACTGTAAATCCCACCCAGGAACTGCTCCTGAGCATGGCTCTGCATTTTTTTTCAGTCAAAACATGTTTACATGCTAATTTACCAACATCACAGCAACCACACCAACCCATCTGTGCCTTGCTTAGCCAAATTATAACTCTGTGTTCTGCCAGGCTGAACATCTGACATGCTTTAAAATAAAGGGGTGGCCAGCCAAGTGGTGGTCAGTGCTGAAAGCTTCCCGGGAGAGGTGGTGGGTTTGTGTGGCCAGTGTCCCGATCTGGGGTGTGCTTGACAGCCCCCTCCTGGGGCAACGAGCTGCTCCTCTCATCACTGGCAGTTGGCTGTGCTGGAGGTGAGTCGGGATATTTCTGAGGCTCCCCAGGAAGGTTTTTAACTGGTCTTCTGGGCACCACTCCTCTGCTGCATTACAAGCAGCCTAAATAGCTCTGCAGCAGTGAAGTCCTAGGCAGCAGTCTGGAAGAGACTTGCTCAGGTGGTT
The DNA here is from genome assembly GCA_013397135.1 of Pachyramphus minor. Taxonomy (NCBI): domain Eukaryota; kingdom Metazoa; phylum Chordata; class Aves; order Passeriformes; family Tyrannidae; genus Pachyramphus; species Pachyramphus minor. Next base: position 690,871 of record VYXB01006804.1, read on the forward strand.
TGGAGGCAGAAAGCGTCTACAAATGGCTTGTACTGTCATGAGGCTGCCAGAGACTTCCATCTGTCTTTCTCATGCATCCCCACCAGAGGAGCATGATCTCCCTTTTCTCCGTTTCATGTCCACTGTAAGGACCAGAAGCCATTTCATGAATTGTGCAGAACTAACCAAAAGACAGACTCTCTCTCTTCCAAGGTACATATGATGCTTCCACAGCATCTGCAATGATTCCAGCTTGCTTAAAATTTCAGAGGCTCCAGGGTGATTCTAAGGCCATTTCTCATTTCAACATGATCACCTCTACTGCCCAGGGGCTCCAAAATCCCAGGTGTGAATTGAAAGCATCACTCCATCCATTTCAGAGATGTTTCAGTAAAAAATGTTTTATTCTTACCCTGGGCTGTGTCAAAATGATGGGCGGACCAAAATATTTGGCTGCAAATTACTTAGCACCTGTAGTCTTCAGAGACACTCAGAGCAGGTTAAGCCTCTTGCGGAGCTGTCTTGGAATGAAAGTGATATATTGTGCTGTTAAAGGAAAGTTTCCTGAGACACTGGATGACACAACCTGTGTGGAAAGAGTGACAAGATGGAGATGTCACATGGTGTCTAAGCTGAGGTCCCTTACTCTACTCCAATGACTCCTAACACTGGATGTGCCATCTATGTGACTATCCATGAGCACAGCCAGTACTGTAGAGATGAGAAAGAGGAGGGGTTTTTTTAACCATGTGAAGGCTCATTTCCTGGACCAGGCAGTGGAAGCCCCTTTGCTCCATCTGTACCGGGCTGAAGACTGTGGTTAATCACACTTCATTACAAGCTGAAGCAAAGCAGCACCAAGGAGTTTGTAACCAGCTGGTCGGCAAAGAGGAGAGGCCATAGAGGGAGGAAGTGTGTTTCATAGATGTGGGTAAGGAGTATATATTATGAGCATGCTGGGAATAAAAACCAGTGAATAGCATGCCTCAAATTTCAGACCAGTTCCTGTGGGCCCTCTTGAAGCTTATTTCAGTTTTTAAGGGGTCACTGATTACAGCAATATCCCCAATGTTTAGGAGTGAGGAATGTTGCCAGACCCTCTAGAGTCATGCCTCCAGAAATTTAATGGAATTATTAAGTGCATTTAGAGTTCCTGTTTATTGCTAGAGGCATGATGTCTTAGTTTGTCTGATGAGTTGCTTTTTTTCATGCAACACTCATAAACTTAAAAAAAAAAAAGGAGGAAAAATGGCCAGATCTCTGCTTTCTACGCTGGACAGGGGTTGTCCAAACCACTTCATCTTGGTCACACCTGGCTGCTATACTGTCCCTCACTGACACCTATGCAGAAGTCTTACTGGCACATTATGCTGATGGATGGGCTGTCTGGGAGGGGAAGCCTTCAGATATCCTCTTTAGAATGAAACAGAAAGCTTTTGACAAGTTTTATGTCTTTTTCTATTGAAATGAAAACATTTTACTTGGGTTTGGGCCAGAATGACGAAACAAAACAACTTTTTTATTTACATTTCACATTTCTGGGGGAGGGGAGCATTCAGCTAGAAAATTGTGTGTTTCAGCCATGGGGAAAATTACCTTCCTACTGTTTCTCCTTTTTATTGGAACAAATAGTCACAGTAAAAATGTAAGCCAGCTTTTTTTTTTTTTTT
>VYXB01006804.1:692569-709659 GCA_013397135.1 Pachyramphus minor
GCTGCTAATACTATAAAATAGGGAGCAAAGCCGGCTTCCCCTCATTTTCCTTTACTTCTTTGTTCTATCCTGTCTTTGCCAACTGGAAACAGAACCCAGAGTTACTTTGTCTCTGGAAACAGCTCTTGCAAGGCTAAACTGTTTTCAATGTTTTCCAAGGAGAAGAGCCTTTTGGAGCCTACATGGTCTCTTAAAGTTTGTAGGGGAGGAGGTTTGAAAAAATAAATTCATATTTTCTTCTGTCAAACTTGTTTGGTGAGAAGAAGAATTGGGGAGAAATATTTATATGGGAAATTATATTAGCAATTTCTCCCATGACTAATCGATATAAGGGGCATTACACACAAATATGAATACAAAAAGTTTAAACTGGCTGTCCTTTTCCTATGTTTTGTTCTCCAACACTACTGTCAGCCTTCCCCTCTCATGAACAACTGATGCTTCCCAAAGTGCTTTGTTGTCTGCACAGTGTAGGGAGCTAGGAGCAGAGGTGGTGGAAAGTGCAAGTCCTTCTCACAAGAGTGCTCACCTCCAAAGCAAACACAGTTTCTCATTCAGGAGAAGAGACCCTTCATTAGTGACACTGTAGATGCAGTTACAATTTCTCTAAATCAGCAGCAGAAAGAACTGAAAAGCAGCTCTGTAGTGAGAGAGCATGAGAAAAGGCTTCACAAGCACTTCAGCTGTGACGACAAAGATCCTTGCTCAACATGAGAAGAAGCTTCTGATGCCATGCCATGTGTTGCTCTCCTTTTACACAATAAAGATTGAGTATTAAGTGAAATATAGCGAGGAATCATTGATTAGAGTTGTTCTCTGGAAAAGATTAAGACAGCATTTGGTTTTCAGTTTGAAAATAAAATGAAAAACTAACAAGCCTTGAAGGAACTTTCCAATGTGGTTTTCATCTGGCTTGGCAGGTTTCTCTTGGAGAACAGAAAGCTGAAAGAAGATAGGAATTAGGGAAACATGTTGTGACCCAAATAGAAATTCTTCATCAAAAACGGAAATGCAGAAGCAAAGCAGTATGTAATGAAAGCCAAAAATCTTATTTAACCGTGTTTGTCTCTCTTGTTTCTTCTGTAGGGCCAAGTATTTCCAGGGGAAGAAGGTGAATGGAGAATTCGATATCCGAGTGGAACAGGTCAGTGACAACTGAATTTCCCTCTAAGAAATGTGTTCACAAGGTTGATGTCTTAAGAGAGATAATCTGTCAATATTAATTCTCTTGAAGAAAGGAATTAATGAGGAATTTTAAGATATGTCCATTTCATAGAATTGTGGAAGCTGTAAATGAAAATATCTTATTGGGCCACCCTTTCACCCTCTTACCTTTGCAAAATCAGTTGCTTTTTCACCTCAAAATTGCATTTGTTGTTCTGGTGATAGGATTATAATTTTTTCCATTGCAAGACTACCTCATAGCCCCATAGATATGCCTGAAAAGATGCAAAGCTGGTATGCCATAGTACGTGCTTTTGCCAAAGTAGAAATTATTACTAATAATCATCTGTAGTCATCCAACTTGAAAGCAGGAGTAAGAAGAGAGAAATGTAGGGATGAGATGGTGATCCTGAAGGAATCATATGATTGTTTTATACTAATTGGGGCTATAAAACTGCTGGGGTGGATAAAGAGTGCTACTGAATGTTTTTTAATTGACCTGATATTTTTTGCTTTTATAAAGTAGTTGATTCTGCATCGAGTGTGTACAGATTAATAATGCAGTGGTTTTGAAGACATTGTCAGGACCCACTGCTTTTTAAAGGTGTTTCTTCTCTTTCCAAAGGCATCCTGTCCAGTTGTCTGTGACTGTACATAAGCATGTATGTTCTCATCAAACTGTGTCTGGGACAGAAAAGTTAGAAAGTCATTTTTTGCAACTATGATACTTCAAATTCTTAATTTTTCTCTTTTTATTGATATCACACTTGTCAGTACTCAGTAGTGTTAGCAAGAATAATTCTCTCTTACACTTCGTCATTATTTATTTTGCTGACTGCCTTAGTAATTACCCAAAGAGAATAGGAAAAATAAAAAATAAAAAAATCATACTTCTCACTTAGAAGCATGAAATCAAATAATTTAGGTTTGCCCTTCAATCCAACCCTCTCCAACATTCAAAGCAGGATTAACTTCAAAGTTGGACCTGGTGCTCTGCAAAATGACCTATTAATTCTTTCCAAAACCTCCAGTCTCTGCCTTTCCCCTTATAGTCGTTCTTCTCAAATGTTGTTGCACTTGAGGTCCTTATAAAAGAACTCTCTTCAAATGGTTGATGAGTGCAGGATAGAAGTGGACTCTTGATCTCTGATGGGCTAAACCCCGTTGTGACCCTTGTCACTGTCACAAGGTAGCTTATCACACTTCCCCAAGGACTCCTTCAGGGACACTTTCCTGTCTACCTCTTGAAATCCTACACATAGGCAAAATATCCATGTTTGAGAGGAGGCAACAATTTGCTCCAATTAGAGTCCGTGAGGCTGGTGTGATTCTGCTGGTGAGGACCATGGCCAGGCCCCCTGCAGCTTTGTTTAAACACCCAACATAGTGACTGCAGCATTGCCCAAGGGAATGAAGCCTGCAGTGGGTAGTTGAGTGACAGCTGAGGAACAAGGATCCTGGCTGTTTCCCCTTGTCCCCTCCCTGCCCCTCAGATCAGGCAGCCCAGCCTCCACGTAGTGAGCAGGGAGCTGCTCTTAACTCCTCCAGACCTCAAAAGGAGAAAGGACAATCACTTTTCCCAGCTGGATCAGTATCTCTCAAGGGAGATAGAAGCTGCATTGTCATAGGCAGTCCTCAGGCCCCTCTGCTTGTTGAGGCCAAGAGAAGGTCACTGCTTTCTTCAAGTTTTGGCTTTCTATCCCCTTCTGATTTTGCCCACTCATTCTTTCTCAGTATTTCTTGATATTTAATTTTCATTCATTGCTCCTACAATGATTATCTGGAGCTTTCCTAGCTTCTTCACCCTCTTCCTCAAGCAGAGTCCAGGAACCTAAACTCTTGTGGGGACAGGTACCCTGAGGCTGAATGATGACTTTCTCTACCTGAAAAATTAATATTCTTCCACAGTCTTCTTATGGGATGGAAAAAAAAAAAAAAGGAAAAAAATCAGGGAATAACTGTGTGTTTACTAACCTGGTCCACACCTTTTTCTTTGAGTTCCCAGTCACCAGTCTTCACTGCTATAACTCCCCTATGAATGGCATGCAGACAGTGCCATGATGCACAGACCCTAGCCTTGCTGATCAGTTCTGAAAAAACTCTGCATCAGATCAAGATTTGACTCTCAGGCACCTTCTGAATCATTTGGTCTGCCCAGGAATTTCATTTAGTTTTTCAGTTTTTCATTTAATCCTGTTTCAGACAACCACACATTATTGACTGAGCCAGAAATACAATTTACCTTGGGTATTTTTTTTATATTTTATACCAAAAAAAAGCTACTTTTGATCTGAAAAGCTAAGTAACAAAGAAGCTTGAATGGCAGAAAGCAGTGAAAGGAAATATCCAAATGTTAAATACTCTTGAAAAACCACATTGGGGAAAAGCAACTGTCCTATTTTCATTGACCCTGCTAATTCTTTTGCCATTCTTCCAGGATGCTCTGTACTTGATTTAGACTTTTTCTCCTCCTCTTTCATATCCATCTCCATTACATCTCAATTCTTTCCTAGCAAGCCATTTTAGCAATCTTTGGGGGAAGCAAAGCAGGATAGTAGGTGCTATTTTTTTTTAAGTCATGACATCATTTATTTGTAGTGAGCAGTATTGCTGAAAGCAGCACTGTCTCTCCCTCTCTCAACAGCGGGAAGCCAGTTATCTAATCTGGTTATACACCCCTACCAGCTCTGTGAGCTGCCTCTCCCCCTTGGCTGTCGTTTGAGGAATGCAAGATGTATGTGATCATGCTGTCTTGTCCCGCATATCTCCCACACCCAGCACTGGGGAAAGCATTGGCTGATTTCAGCTGAATTGGAGAAACAGGCAGAAATTTCAAGATACTAACTTTCTACAAGGGGTGAATTCAGTTCATATTAGGCACTGAATACACAGGGATGAGACTATTCAGTGCCATCCTGCTGCTCAGGAAGCTACTTCTGCAAGTCTCTCTTGTATGAAAACAGATTCTACAGACTCTCAGAGAAGTTTTTTTGGTTCTTTAGCAGATAAATGAATTGCATGACCTAGATAGCCACCCCAGGTGCCTGTTCTCCATTACCCCTAGCAAGAGACTGGAGTTGCTGTGGGCATCACCTGGTGCCAGTGAACAGGAAAAAGATCTGTCAGGGTCACTGTGGTGGGTACACCCCTCTCCTGTCATTCGTTAAAATGAATGACAGGATCACAGAATATGCTGAGTTGGAAAGGACCCACAAGGATCATTGAGTCCAGCTCTTAACCCTGCATAGGACCATTCCCAAGAGTCACACCATGTGCCAGAGACTATCACCCAAATGCTCCTTGAACTCTGTCAGGCTTGGTGCTGTGACCATTTCCCTGGGCAGCCTGTTCCAGCACCCAACTGCAAAAGTGAAGCCTGACTTGGTTTCCACTTTTTTTTTTTCCTCTTCTAAGCTGCAGTGTAGCAGCAAAAGCATATTTATGAATATGTTTTAGAGGCTGCAGGATTTTTTACTGTCCACTGTTGAGTGAAAGCCAGGCATGCAACACCACTGCTTATTTCCTGCTGACTGCAGAGAGAGAGGTGCAAGGCTGGGGAGATGGAAAGCAAATGTAAGTGCTCCCCTGAGTCCAGGCCCCTTTTCTTTGGAGGCAGCTTGGATTACATTTTGGTTATTTGGATATTTTTCCACTACAAGTCCTTCTGTAGCAATGATGAGACTGAATGAAATGCTGATCCAAAACTGAAAATCTGTTTGACCTATTCCCACTAAAACCCTCATGATTTAAGTTTTACTCAGTGTGGGTAAACCTCTAAGCTTTAAGGAGCAGCTGAGTCTAAAAATACTATCTTTATTTTGTGCTAAAAATAAGCTGCTTAGATTTTGATCCATTTGTTGCTTTTACTGGCCTTGTGATTTCTAGCTTTCAAAACTGCAGTGTATGCATCTCCATCCATGTATCTAGAAATACAAATGCTAAAAAATTATTTTAGAAATTAAAAGTGTCAGTTTGATTAAATGGTTCTAAGGCTAACTTGACCTTAAAGAAGAATCTTAAAGTGCCACAGGAGTGGACCACTGTCCACTTTTTGCTTTTAGTTTCCCACAAAAATAATTTTGCTTTTGTCCTTCATTGACTGGAGCATAGGAGACACTAGGAACCACAGTATACTGAGGAAGAGGAGGAATTATACCACAAGCCTTATGCTCTGACAAAGGTTTTCCTTCACTAGAGGCAACTGGTAATAATTCAGCACCTCCTTCCCCACCCTCTCTGTCTTGTCCCAGAGAAAACTAAGTCTTGTGTGCTCTAAGGATTTCATATATCTGTGGGGTTTCCCATACAGACTGTAACATACCTCATGTGGGGGTCTCCTTGGGCGTTAGATGCAAAAGGGGAATGCTGCTTGGCCATGTGTCCTCAGCACACCCACGTACGAACAGAAGAGGGCAAGAGAGAAGGGGCTGAGACCTGGACAGCCACAAACACATGGGATAGACCATGACACAGTGGGGGGAGCCCAGATGAGTGGGACACTTGGCACCTGTCTGGGACAGAGATGTCTACAAAGCAGGAGATGTGCAGAACAGGGTCACTGGGATGTCCATGGAGATCTGGCTTATGAGAGGAGACTGCAAGTGTTGAGTTTGTTCATCCTGCCAAAACAGAGGCTAAAGGAGACATCCCTGCTTTTAGTAAATACCCTGGTCTAAGAGAGGGTTTCATGACATGATGCCTGCAGTAGCAAGGGGTTACACCCTGTGGCTCTGATGGGCTTTTCCAGTAGTGTGCCCTACATGGAACACAGACTGAGCAGGCAAGACTCTCTCCCTTGAGAGAGTCCACTACTTTCAGGGTACCTTTTCTTCAGGTATTTCCAAAGGCATCTTAATATGTTCAGAGACATCTTTCCTGGCATTGGCTAACTGATGGTGGAGTGGGGTGAAAAGTGTGAAGGGGAAGCGATGAGGCCAAAAGGTTCATCTACATTTTTATTCCTGTTGTTTGTTCACCCGTCTCCTTCCCACCATTTCCTGCTGTGATGAGGTGGGTCTGTCTGTCTGTCTGATCTGCATTCTTCTTGCACAGCTCATTCACTTGTTCCCACTGTTTAGTTTATTTTCAGGGAATGATTATTCAGTGAACTCCTATGTACATGCTTCTGGAAAAGTCTTGTGGTATAGCTTATGACTCCATTGGCAGCATTGTCAGGAAAAAAAGTTGTACTTGGCACTCACAGAAGATAATTGTAATACAAATCATGAATTCCAGCTCCATTGTACTTCCCGCCCTAAAGAGGTATTTTCATGTGTGGCATAAAGTGGTTATTTCAAAAGGTAGTGTCTGATAGGTCGATGTGTGATGAAAGGAAAATTGCCCTCTTGTCAAACAACTGTATAATTTTTATTCATTATGTGTTTAGGGTTTGGGGTTTTTTCCAACTGAATGGCAGCAAACTGTTCAAGAACAGCAACAGCAGTTCTCGTAGCTTCACCACATACAAGCATTCAGAAACCATGAATAAAGGGACCTGGACAACTAACAAGAATGACTCAAAAATAATGGATTTCTTAAATAAATATTATCTTCAAATTATTTTTTTTTTTAAATTTTCATTGGCTTTTGGAGGTTTACAGAGTTCATGGTTTTGAGCCATTTCCTGAGATCAAAAGGTTTAGAAATGTGTTTTTCTAGACCTCAGATTTTCAGGCAGCCACATAACTTCTGAAATGAAAACTCAAGACAATTCTGAATACCATCAGAGTTGATGCTCACAAAGATGAAGGTATGTGGATCTTCAGGATCAGCAGTCTGTAGCCTAGGAGTATGCATCCTAGCTTCAGGACTTGTCAAGAGCAGTTGTGGAAGATCCTCTTGGAGACACACAGCAGCATTTATAACCCAGCTGGACCCTCTCTATCCTTTTCTTCCAGAGATCAATCCCAGTACTGAAGGCAGTTGGGGACGAGAGTACCTGCCCAAAGGAAAATGTCTCAGGAAAGAGACACGGGGCATCAGGATGTGTAATGTCTAATTCTGCATGTGTATGCACACCAAGCACGCATAGCCCCAGCCCTCATCCCATTGAGATCCATACTATCTGTCCACCCCTCTGCCTGCGCAGGATTTAGGGATTGCTTACTTTCCCCTTGAAATGCTTGCAATGGCTGTAGTGTTTCAGGAATGCAGCCTTATGTCTGCCAAAGTCTTCCTTCCCTTGTACATATTGGAAGATCCACCAAAAAATAAAGCACAAAATCCACTGAGGAATGTATGTGATTTGACTATACAGTAGTAATTCCTCATTCCAAATGCCTAAGCCATAACGTGGACCAGGCTAGTAAGTAGCCTAGACAAAGCAATGCATGGATTATAGCAGATCTCAGCCAGGATATAAGTTAAAAAATAGTCACGCTGCTGCACATATGACAAATCCATACTCAAACATATGGTTGGCCTTACATCTTACTCAACAATGGTCGGGTCTGTGCTGAAGGATGGTGAAGGAAGGTCTAAACCATTGCAAGTCAAGGAAGTTGCAGACCTGTCAGAGAGAATGCCAGTGACAGCAACAACACTGGTCACTGCACTGAAAAAACATCACCTACAAAAAAATCTTATAAGAATGGAGGCTACTTTTCTCTAGGGAGAAAAAGGTCTTCAAGCAGTAAGTATTTAGTTTCCTTCAGGAAGAAGTAATACCCCCCCCAGAAAAACTGCAGTCTTAAAAAGTAAGACAAGTGATTTAGATTCGGCACTGGGAAAATTTTCCATGGTTGTTAAGGCACAAATTGCCTGAGGAAGTTTGTAGTCTGTGGCAGACAGAAGGTGGTTATGTATATCTGCACACAATGTCAGAAGCAGAGGTGACCCTGCCTTAGGAAAGAGAGATGGACTATATGATGTCTTGAAGTCCCTCCAACACAACTATTTTATGAAAAATGCTTAAAATTCACCTTGAAAACATGCTTCCCGTGAATCATTAACAGGTATAGCTTCCAAGCCAGGCATTTCTGCTATTGCATGATTTAAAATGACAAAATCTTGCTTGTTTTAGTATCAGCAAACAGAAACTCAAAAAGACCTCCAGCACCTAGAAAACACTGATGGAAACTGATAGTAGCTTAAGGTTTAGTCCAAATGATCTGGAACATTTTCTGAATCACTACCTGAAGTAGGCATTTTTAACAGAATTATCCTCAAAATAGCTGTGGGCATTGTCTCAAATCTGGGCCTCGCAGAGGTATGAAATATTTCTACTCCCACAGTATGTATTACTTTATTTTTCAAGGCAAATTGTGTCACGTTTATCACACATGGTTCGTTCCTGCCCTGAATGTTTTTGCAGCCACTGGCACCATTGCAAAGCAAGTATCAAACACCATCAGGCTAATGTAATACCTTCTTCTGTTTGATGATTCCTAATGCAAATGACTCTGCAAGGCCACAGGGAGCTGGACTCTCCTGTTTTATGCATAGTTACCTGTCACTCTATATGCATGGGCTGCTTTCAAAGACCTCTTTGTCTGCAAGGTAAACTCAGGCTCCAGATGATCTCAGAGTTGAAATCCCAGCCAAGGGAAGTCATCAAGCTACAAAACCCACAAAGTTAAAAATACAGGGAGCACTGGAAAATCAACAGGAAACAATTTCTGCTGACTGAAGTTTTCAGCCTTCTTCCAAACACCAGCTAGCAGTAGTGTTTTGGATGGGACAAAGCAACTACGTGAAAGCAGCAGTGCTCCTTTACTTAGTCTATTAAAACAGATTGAATGCCAGGAAAAGTTCAGGATTGTCCATCAGCTCTGATTGTAGATCTGGATGTTGTGGGGGCAAGATAGCTGAGTCGCTCAGAACCTCTCTCCACTCCTTCCTCCTTGCCAGGGTTCCCTGGACAATGGTTGCCAATGGGAATTTTTCCTTTTCTTCTGGCTCTTGATATTAACAGGCCTGAAATTGGTTCTGGCAGTTCAGTATGAAGTACTCACCGGCTCAGGGGATTCCCAGGCCTATTTGGATGTCAGGTGTCTAAGCACAGCTTTGTTTGGCTTGACTACCTCAGGGGAATGGCTGTCAGACCAACTTAGTTAGATTGTAAGTGCCAGTCATCAAATGAAGATTGCCCATTTTCACCCCTAGCAAAGAACAGTCTTAAGCTCTTTACTACAAATTATCAAAATTATAAAAAAAATTATGGAGGAAAAGCATAAAAAACATGAAAACACAGACCTAAAACTTCCTGTTCTTGCTCTGGTGTTCACATCAGATGGTACATTCTTCAGCAAGAGAAGCTGAAGCTCCAGCTTGGTAGCACTCTGCTTTCAGAGTGGGACATCTCTGAGACATACGCAGACATAGAGCTGGGAAAACCTTTCATCTTCCCTGTCTATAGAACCTCTTGAGCTCATATGTGAGCTAGCAAGCTTGCCTTGACCCACTGGGGAGATCACTGATGGTACCCAAAGCATCTGATCTTACTGAATTTGTCCAAGGTGGACTCCTCCCTCTCTACACCTACTGAGATTTTATAAATGTATGAAATGCAGGTGCCTTGTAGAGCTACATATTTTCTTATCTCTGATCTGATATGATCCCTGAGGAGGCGTGGCTGTGGCTGAGGCAACACGGTGTAATCTCGTAAGTAAAACCCAGTCAGTCACCTGTATCATTGCCAATCCCTCCCTGTGAGTGTGTCTATGTGTGTGTGTGTGATGTTTTTGAAGCAGAATTTATTTCTTGGCAACAGGAATTTTCCTTCTCTTTTCATTGTGGTTGGGAGTTACAGTGATGTAAGACCATGTAAGGCTGTTGCTTTAAAAGGTTTACACAGGTCCACAGACATGAAATCTCATTACATCATCGGGTCACCAGTCCACAGTCATGGCTTTAAAATTATGTGGATTTAAAAAAAAAGAAAGCTGGAAATGATTTTTTCATTTGTCGTCTGGCCTCTGAGCCTTTACAGGTGCACTATTTCTCCATTGGCAAGTTTTTTCCATGAGTTCATGAGGACAAAACAAATTTTTTTCTTTTCTTTTTTCTTTTCTTTCCTTTTTTTTTTTTCTGTATAAAAGTTGTTCTTGGCACTATCTTTTGATTCCAGCTAATAGAAGTAGCAGAAGAACATTAAATAGTGCAAGGATGTCAATAAAATCACAAGTATTAGCAACACCATCTGAGTGCTCTGGTATCAGACAGCTATTAGTTAGAGGATGATTTACTGCTGCCTAGTCTTGATCATAATTTAGTCTGAAAGAGATGCTTTAAAAGGACGGGGAAAAAAACTGTTCAGAGGGAGAAGACTAAATTGTCTGCATCAAAAAATGAAACCTTTTTATTTATATTTATATCACAGGCACTAATTTAATATAAGACTTTGAGTCTGTACGGGTGTGTTTGCATCGTGTTGGAAAGGGAAGACCTGCATGACCCAATAATAGGATATTCTAGTTCAAAGTTTGCTCATTTGCTCATAAAGAACAGAGTCAGGATTGGAGACCAAGACAAATGCTTATCAGCTAATCCTGCCATCCTCCAACTGAGAGTGGCCTGAGACCTTTGTGTCTTGCTGGCATTCCTGTCTGAGGAGCAGCAGAGCCATGCAGAAGGATTACCACACTTCTCACCCATCTAGTCTGATCTGTATCTTAACCTTCACTGACATCCACTGCAGTCATAATCACCCCTGTGCCTTTTGCTCCCCATAGCTGAAATACTCCTTGCCAACCTTTCCAACCTTGTAAGTCCCACTTCTTAAAATATAAAATGTTTTAGTAATTGAGCACCACTGTTAATAGCCTACCCAGCTTTGCTAATCCTTTAATAGTTAAAATCTTAATAAGTAAATCACATCAGGTGGCCTTCTCTGCTTATCACCTTCCTGCAGCATAATGAGGTTTTTTAGCTATTTAGCTAAAAGGTTTAAATCTTTTGTATTAGGTTTATAGTTGGCCAGTGGCATGACAGCCAACTCAGACATAATTCTAAAAGGATGTTTCCAAGTGGAAACTTGGAATTTGAATTCAAATGACCTTACCTCGTTTTATTATTATTATTATTATTCTTTCTTGTATGCATTTTTCAGCTTGCTCGTTCTTAATTCCTTCAATACTTATTGCTGCAATAAGCCTAATCCTGTGTATTTTTACACCCCAAGTCTGGGAGCCATAAAGGTTTCTGCAGTCTCTCCAGGGCAAACCAGCTGTAATTGGACCTCCAGTTGCCTGACAGAAAAAAAAAAAATAAGGAAAAGAAGGAAAGGCACATTCCAGCTGAAAACAATTCTGCGTCTGTGTCCCTGTGTTTGTGTCTCTGCTCCCTTCGAGTAACACTCTGTCCTTTCACTCCACTCCAGGCTGAGTTCTCCGAGTTGAACCTGGCTGCTTACGTCATGGGTGGCTGCATGGTGGATATGCAGGTCATGAGGAATGGCACTAAGGTGGTAAGGTGAGGAGCATCAGTTTGTCTTGAAAACCGGGTTTTCGGGATCAATGTTGGGGCAAGCAGGATGTTCTCAGGGTCTGACCAGTATCTGAATCAGGGCAGCACAGTCCTGGTGACACCAGGGTTTCTTGGAAGAGGTGAGAAGAGTGGCCTGACTGTGGTGGTTTTGTATCAGGTCTCAGGTGCATAGTATGCTGTACAGTCATTGTTTCCCACCTAGACCCTTCATGCAACAACTAATGCCTCCTTTTCAGGTTCTTTTTATCCTCGGGACTCCCAGTAAAAGGGAAAATGGATTTTTCTTTCCCTTGATTTTTCTCTCCTTCTGTGTCAACTAATCCTCATTATAAACAGTGACTGGAATTCATTAGTCTACCTGTCTTAGGTCCTGATCCCAGTGGACTACCCTTGCAGTAGCCACAAAGCCCTTCCAAGCTTTGTGGTGTAGTCAACGCACTGGAGGTTTTCAGAGCTTGGCCCACGTGATCTTCAAGTTCAACAAAGCCAAGTGCAAGGTCCTACACTTAGGTTGGGGCAGTCCCAAGAACAAATACAGGCTGGAGAATGACCAGATTGAGAGCAGCCCTGACAAAAATTACTTGGGGGCGTTGGTGGATGAGAAGATTTACATAAACCAGCAACATGCACTCTCAGCCCAGAAAGCCAACCATATCCTGGGCTGCAAAAAAGTAGTGTGGCCAGCAGGACTAGGGAGGTGTTTCTGCTCCTCTACTTTGCTCTGGTGAAACCCCATCTGGAGTACTGCATCCAGCTCTAGGGTCCCAAACATAAAAATGAAGTGGACCTCTCAGAAGAAGACCAAAGGAGGGCTGAAGCACCTCTCCTGTGAAGATAGGCTGAGAGAGTTGGAGTTCAGTGTGGAGATGAGAAGGCTACAGGGAGACCTTATAAGAACCTTCAAGTACCTAAAGAGGGCTACAAGAGAGTTGGAAAGGGACTTTTGACAAGGGAATGTAGTGATAGAACAAAGGGGAATGGTTTCAATTGAATAAAGGTAAATTTAGTCTACACACTAAGAAGAAATTCTTTACCGTGAGGGTGATGAGGCACTGGAACAGGTTGCCCAGAGAAGCTGTGGATGTCCCAACCCTGTCAGTGTTCAAGGCCAGGTTAGATGGGGCTTTGAGCAACCTAGTCTTGTGGAAGGTGTCCCTGTCCAAGCAGTGCTTCTCCAATCACGCATCCAATTCACTTTCCAAAACCATTGCTCCCCTTCTTTCAGACATCAGAGTGCCTGCAATTTGCAGTTAATGTGAGAGGCATTCTTGCTAGTTCTGTGTAAAGAACACCATCAGTTGTCACATCTGTTATGATGCCTCTGTTTGCATAGCACCAGTATTACCTTTCAGCCTATTATTCCCAAGCCTTCATCTTTATGAGTTTTTGTCAACACGAGTTACAACACTACATTTCATCATATTGGATACAATAGCTTTTCTTTGTTTGTGTTGAAATCTCATTGCTATTCCAGATTCATTTTTCTAGCCACTCTACTTCTGTTTGTACATTTCCTTCACACTTTTGGTGTATTCAGCATTTTGAGTTTAATATTGTTCACATATTTAATCAATGCTTTTGTCTGTTTGCTGCTAGTTCAAAATTAGAGATAGAGACACATAATACAGCATGCAGTGATGTTTTTGAAAGGGATTATTAGAATAGCTGAAAAACAGCTATTTTGAGCGTTCTGACCTAAGTTTAATTTTTCAAGATATCATTTCCAGTCCAAACAGTGCAAAGAAAAACTTGTCACTGTCAATTAGCTATGACTGTGGTCTCCATTCGTTCTTTGGTATAATTTCACCAGCCTCTGTTAAAAACTTTTAAAGTTGTGTCTGTTACATACATTTGCTTTCTCTTGTCCCACAAATGTCTGTTTCTGTCCCATGAACCAGCTGCTGGAGCATTCATCACACAATGTGTCGTGCTAATGCACTCCTGTGTTTGCTTGCTCATGATGCTGGAAGGTTTCCCAAGAACCATTTCCTAGGTTGATCACATCTTCATTTTCCTTCCCATGTCTTTCCTCCCAAAGACATTTATACATCTGGCAGAAAGATCTTGGGCTATTAAACTGAAACTGAAGACAAAATTTATTTCACAAGAGTGTCTGGGGCATGGTGTACATTTTTCATTCGCAGTGAGTGCACAGGTATCCCAAGCTAGCATTTTTGAGTGCATATTTATATATTAAATGAATCTTTTTATCAATGGCATTAGTTTAGGTTTCTTTGTTTTCATCTCTGCATGCTGACATCTTTTTTCCATCTCTCATTAGACCTCTGTTAATTATTAAGCAAAATATTCAGTCACAAGTCACAATGTTTTTAGATGATGTAATATCTTATCTGTTTTTAGATGATGTAACATAATATCATGGTTTTTGAACACCCAAAGCCCTTGCAAATCCCAGTGAAAAGTTATAGGAAGATAAATACGACAGCATCTTGCTAACAAGCACATTTGGGATCCCCCCTATAGGAGCCCCGCCTGATCCCTGCCTGCTTCACTCTCCTCTTCAGAGGGAGGACAACAGAACATGTTAGTTTAGTGGAAAGACACTGAATGTACTACAGACAAGTAGATTTGAAATCAATGAAATAACAAATATTTTTAAACACAACAACAATTATTAATATTAATATAAAGCAATCACTGGGCTATTCTCTCCAGTTTGATGTTACATTATCTGATAAGCTATCTAACAATTTAGTAGCCTATTAAATGCGGTCGTTTTGGAGCAGATCTCCTGGTTCCTTCTTTGAACTGGAAACAGTGTATTGCACACTTGAAACAAAGCTCTTTCTCTGCTGATCCCTTGATCCTTTCTGACACACTGGAATTATGGCACTCTTTTAGATACCATACCAACTGACTTGAATTGCACCAAGAAAGAGTTGTGGTTCTTTTACCTGGAAGATAAATTCCCTAATAAGAAGATATAAAGGTATAACAGTCCTTAAAGCTCTACATTTACTACTTGCCTCAGGCAAATTTATTAAAAAAACCCAAAACATAACAACAAACCACAATCATTGACAACTAAAGATAGCAAGAAAGTGGAAGTGCAAGTGTACAGACCTCATGATTACTAGCCTGTGTGTCTTGAAACAAGCAGCTACAAATAAGTTAGCAAACAACGTAACTGAAGACAGGCGTTGCTTTCCTTGCCTAGCTTCTGAAACAAGTGTGGCTCCAAGAATTTAATTTTACAGTAACAATATTCTGGGCCTCCAGCACCTTTTTTTTTAGCTTCTGAATTCTGTGCATCTGTAGGAGGGGATGGGGGATTTGAAATAGCGTCAGTGAAATGTGCTACTGTAGACAAAGGCTGTCATCTAACAAACCTAAAACACTGCATGTGTGTTTTCTGTGCCAGTTCCACCATGTTATGCAAAGGCTCCATCAGCCTGTTCAGCACATTTTCTTCAGAGTTAGGAGACAAAGAATTGGTCATTTAGCACCTACTGCAGTCTCTAGCAAGCACTTTCCTGTTTCAGTGCCCTGTAACACGTGCCCTGACTGAGGACACTGTGCCGGGATGAGCCGGGCACTGGAAGCAGTGTTGGTCTCAGTCAGGATATTGCCCCTTGTTATGCCAGCATTTATTTGGGTAAAATTGGCAGCAGACCTTCCCCAGTGAAAAGTCGAATATGGGAAGCTGGAGCTGGTGCTTATGCATCCCAAGGGATCCCTCACCAACTTAAACACAGCAACCCTTTCAAGAGAGAAATGGAGTCATTTCTGGGTGCAACGGCTGAACTACTAAAGAGTGTGAAAAAACAAGTGTGGGCTTATGCCTGCTTTTAAAATACTTGGTTGAATTCTTCAACCTCCTTCCAGTGTATGCACAACTTCCTTTTGCACAGGTCTACAAACACACACAGAGACAGACAGAGAGAACCATCCGGAGTTTAATTGACTCTAAAAAGCTTTTGGGCTGTGTCACCTCTACTGGCATTAGATGTAAGGAATGGGATTTTTCTTTTCACTTGTCTTCATTTCTCTGAAGGGTCCTTCCTATCAATGTTTTCTCAGTGTAAAGAGGCTGTCAGGGCTGGCTCTGCACCCACTCTGAGGTGCATTTATGCTTTCAGGATATTTTAAAAGTGTCTTAGTATATAAATGAGAATTTGGGCTGTCTCTGCTTCTGACAACACTTAGACTCCCAAACTATGATCTTAGGTTCTGTATTAATGATTAAATGCAGTCCCTTGTTTGAATTTTGGGCTCCACAATCCTTCAGCTATTAATTCCAGTAGATGTGGAAATAAGGCAAGGATATGTTGAAAATCTGGACAGCTTTCTTACCTGGGGAATATTAATATCTTTGGGAGCATTTCAGACTTTTACGGATATAAATTAATCACGCACCAGACTGTTCTCGTCTCCTGTCTCCCTGTAGAGCTGCCTCTTTTGCTACTGGGGATGATCATCCAGGGGAGAAAACACACTTTCATGTCTCCATGGGACCTACCACAGTGGTGGCCATACCACTTACAGTGTGGTATGCAGCCTCACTGCAACACCACAGTACAGACAATAGCTGACAGAGTAGGAGATGCCCAGGATCTGAAATGGGTGGAGAAATGACCCTGGCAAAAGGAAAGGTGTGTCCAAAACAACAGCAAAGGAGTGCTGAGGACAAAGTCTTGCTGTGGGGAAGTATCTACCATAGAGTTATGTTTAGTCCTACAGGCCTAGCCTGAATTTGGCCCGTGTATGTAATGTGTGTCTCACCCTGATTGCCCTGAATGATATGCCCTTGCAACTCACAGCTGTGGTGGGGTCAGTGAATTCTCCAGTTCACCCATAAAAGCCCATTCATTTCTGTAGTTAACACTGACTTTCCCGCTGGTTCCAGCTGATTCAGTGCTTCTACGATGCCCTGTTCGCTGGTAACAGGGCAGCAACCTGTTGAATAACCACCCCAAAAATCCCTGAAAGTGCTTTTTTTCCCCAAGCATATTTTTATACTGCAAGCTGCAGTACAATCTCAGTATAAGGAAGCAAATCCTTTTCCGTGGGAGGAGCGGAGAAGAAACTGGCCAGCCCACGGGTGTTTCCCTGCTATTCCTGCAGACCCCAGGAGATGTGTACTCTAGCTAAAGAAGATTTGCCTGCTCCAGGATGAAAGGCTCTTTAAAGTCCAGTGAGGACACTGTCCTCCCACCACCACATCTTTTCCCATCCCAGTAGGCTCACTCACCCCACAGGTCCATTAACAAGCAGCTCCCTGAAAAGGGTGGGTGGGTTTTCTAACCCACAGAGGCCATGCTTTCTCATTTCTTGTGGTTCTTCTACAGGGAGAATATCCGGGAAGGTCATGGACCTACTGTCCATGTGATATAGGAAGTATTGATGGGCAGTAGGTAACTTTCCAGCTTCTCAAGTTCCAGGAAGCTTGTGCCAAAGAGGAACTCCAAGTTCTGTCTAGTCCCTTTTTTAGAATGTCTTTTTCTATTTTCTTTTTTTTTTTTTTTTTTTTTTTTTTTTTC
>VYXB01006804.1:709669-773513 GCA_013397135.1 Pachyramphus minor
TTTTTTACTTCCAAACCAAATTTATACAATTTTCTATGAAGCTGCAGATGGGAGAAAAAAACTGGCAGAAACTGATGGGGGGAGTTTAGACTTCTAGAAGCCAGATGGAAAAATATGTTGAGCTCATGGTTCTCCCAAGTTTCACAAGAAGTGCCACGTGGTAGAGTACAATATGTGCTATGTATTTAACACCGAGAAACATTTGGGCAGTATTTTTTGTACTGATGGCATGGCAATGTGTAAATGTAATGGAGAAGTGTGTGTAACAGTGTGTGTAAGCTTTTGAAATTTCAGATTAGGCAAAAGACCAATATGCCAAATGACCACTTGCCTCACCAAAGTACCCTGCAGAGTCAATGAGCTGGGGCGAAATGTCTAACAGGGTAAACCTTGGCAAGCTGCAGTTACATATGAAGAAATTTAACACCTCCAGTAAACATTTATAAACTGAGATATTATTCCCATATGGGGGATGATCTGATTGTTTTTAACTAATATCTCCCCTCTCTTCACCTGTCTGTTCCTGTGACTCATATTTTTTTTTAGCAGGAACTACAAAAGAGTTGGGGTGTGACTATTTATGCATTTATTCTCAGTCACTTCCACCTCAGCTCCTGCTGCTAAACAGCTGCTTGGAGGCGTGCTTCTCCCTTTGGGGTTTCCTGATCTCCCAGATGAATAATGTCCCCCTTCACCTCCCCAGCAGCTGGCACCCAGCCCATGTGCAGGCAGGATGCTGACAGAAAACATTTGGCGTGCATCTGGCAGCTGCCAGAAAACAAAAGTCACTCTGAGCAGACCAGGGTGGGGAGCATCTCCGAGACTAAACTTCTCCCTGATCCTTTTTGCATTTACAGTAATTCCTTCCAATAAGAAATGTGCAGCCAGGGTCTAGAGCACTCACTAATTAGTTAATCCTGGACTGAATGCAAGAATGATTAAAGACTGTTGTAGATTGCTTCAGTCTTGATCAACTCTCTTTTTTTTTCCAACTGTGCTGTAATTTGTCACCTTTCCACATGGCTTTTTATTAAGGCTTCTTCCAGGGAATGGCAAACAGAGAAGTGAAGGGACAATTCCTGCACTGTACTGATCAATATGGATCTTTGTTAATGACCTGATATTGGAGCAGAGTGCAGCCTCAAGAGCAAGTTGGAGGGGAGGCAATGACAGATGTGTCAGAGGCTTGAGCTGCTATTCAGAGGGACCTCAGTAACTGGGGAAATGGGCCAACAGGAACCTCATGATGTTCAGTAAGGACAATTGCAAAGTCTTGAGGGGAGGAAGGAACAACCCCAGTACTGCTGGGGAATAACAGGAGAGAAAACAGCTCTTCACAAAAGGACATGGAGATCCTGTGTGCCCATGCAAGGAGGAAATCCTATGGCTCACTGGGTGGTATTAGCAAGCATATAGCTAATGAGACACTGTTCACATCTGGAGCACTGTGTCCAGCTGTGAACTCACTAGTACATGAAAGGCATTGACAATCTGGACAGAGTTGTGTGAAAGGCCTCCAAACTCCTTGAACTGGACTAAAGACACCCAAGGAGAGACTGAGGTGGCTTTGTTCAGTCTGTAAGAGAAGGCTGAGAGGGATCCACCTATAGCCATCAGGGGACTAAAGGGGCAGTGCAGGGGAAATGAAGCCAGACTCTTGTTGAAGGTGTGCAGTGAGAGCACAAAAAAAACCCCCAGACTCAAGTTGCAGCAAGTGAAATCCTAATAAGATATCATTTTGTAAAAAATTTCCACAGGGAGGGTGGTCAAATACTGGAACAAGTGTCCAGAGAGGCTTTGCCCGTGATAATATTCAAACTTTGGCTGGACAAGACCCTGATCATCCCAATGTCAGTTTAAAGTTAGCCCTGCAATGAGCATGGTGTTGGGTCAGATTTCCAAAGATCTTCTCCAACTTAAATTATTCTATGACTTTATTCTGTGTTGCTGGAAAGTATTTGGATCACCTTCTGTAAAAGCTTTGGGTCACAGGAATTTTGAAGGCAAGTTGCCATTGGCAGGTATGGTTGTTGCTATGATCAGACATTGTCTGAGTCCACATGCTTTTTCTTGTAAATGTTGATCAGTTTAGAAGTAAAATCTATGGCAGACTTTTTAGACTGCCACAGAACAGTTCAGAGAGTGTGTGACAGGATTTCGTGGTTAGTTGACCATTGATATGTGGCTGAGAAGCAAATCAGAGCATCTTCCTGGATGTCCCTGTCTGCATATAGTGGTATTGGTCCTACTGCAACTGTGATTCCTGGTTCCTACTGCTTTTGCTAAACTGATTTCCCACGCATTCCATGTTTTTTCCCCAGCCATTATCTATAACAATGTTCCAAAAGACCCCCTGTTTCTCTCCTCCAGCCTGGTAAAGAGAGAACATTCTTTATTCTATGTTGCTTTCTTGTTTTTCTAAAACAAGTTCTGTTTCATCTTATTCATGTAAGTAATCATATTCATTCCTTCTTTGAATAGCTTCATCAGGCTTTATTTCCTTCTGTGGAAAATATGACATGAAGTTTTGACTGAAATAATTTTTTGTTCTTAGGAAATTTCCCACTTTACTACGACATCCAACATAATGTCAGATCTAACATCATGATAAGTGAAAATGTCATAGATTTCATATTAATTTTCAGTAGTGTGCTAACAATACTTCTAACACCCAAGCAAAGCACTAAACGAACTTGTTCCAATTTGTAAATTACATTTTCTATTAGCTATCAGACACCTGAGGCACTGCACATCTTGAGTGATTATTGTGCTTCTTGTGTAGTTGTAGCCACTTATGGCTTGGAATTATGCCTCAGAAGCTTCCCTGAACATTCCATTAATTGCCAATAATGCAAAGATTGCTGTATCATTTGCTTAATTATGTACTTTTCTTCCCCTCTGTGTCATGCCAACCAGATAGGAAAGGATTTGGAAGGGAACTGAGTCAAAATGTGTTGATCGCTGGGAAGTGTCTGAGAGCTGAATAAAGCCCCTTGAACAAGGGAGGGTAGACAGAACCTGAAGTGAGGATGTGTGTCCTCAATGTCCTGGGAAGATATTTTTCTACTGATTTGAAGGGCAAGATGTCTTGTAAGACTGGCAGTCTTTAAGAAAGAGAGCGGGAGAGTCCCTCCTTCTCCCACAGCAAAAGGCAAAAAGGTCTCTAAACCCATCATGGTGGTAAAGCATAAAGCATGTCTACCCTTTGGCTACAAGTGATTATTCACAGTGGAGGGGTCATTAAAAGGTATTTTGGCAATAAAGAATCATAGAATTCTTAAGGTTGGAAAAGGCCTCTAAGGTCCTTGAGTCCCACTGTTAGCCCAGCACTGCCATGTTCACCACTAAACCATGTCCTTAAGTGGCACATCCA
The DNA here is from genome assembly GCA_013397135.1 of Pachyramphus minor. Taxonomy (NCBI): domain Eukaryota; kingdom Metazoa; phylum Chordata; class Aves; order Passeriformes; family Tyrannidae; genus Pachyramphus; species Pachyramphus minor. The sequence goes on from VYXB01006804.1 coordinate 713,043, forward strand.
CACACATTTTGAACACTTCAAGGGATGGTGACTCAACCACTTCCCTGGCAGCCTGGTCTAATGCTCAACAACCCATTCCATGAAGAAATTTTTTCTTATATCCACTAGGCCTCCCTTGGCACAACTTGAGGCACAGCTTGTTATCTGGGAGAAGAGACCAACCCCCACCTCACTACAACCTTCAGTGCCTTTGTTCTCCTCTCTGGACACACTCCAGCACCTCAATGAGGTGAGGAGTGAGGGCCCCAAGACTAAACACAGTATTTGAGGTGTAGCCTCAGCAGCGCTGAGTATAGGTGGAATATCTAATGTGCTGATCACACTATTTCTGATACAAATAATCTATTCTTGTGTGTTCCTTCTTCATGGTCATGAATCTATTTGCTCTTCAGTGAGGAAAGCTACAGGACAAAGAAGCAAGCCAGAGTTATGGTTATATACAGAAACAAGAAATAGGAGATCTCTTTAAGGCATGAAACCTCCCAGCAGGATTTGCTGTCATCAAATTCTCTACAGCAAAGCAGGCTGGGGCCCTGCTTTCTGCACAGAAATGTTATTGATGATCTTTTCAGAGCTAATCCTCTTCTCATAATGAGAGAAGTTAGACACGTGGTCACCAGAACAGCTACTGCGCTTCTGAGATGTTTAACTTCCATATTTAATATCAGAATCCCTTAAATTGTTTTATATTTCCCCATTGCTGACAAAACTATTTCCAAGACAGCTAATGCTGTCAGAGATTTAAGGGTAGATGGGTCCAACCTAGGAAATAATATTCTGCAGTTGGGTCTCTTCCTATTAGGCATTTTGAGTCTGGGCTTTATACTTAGGTTTGTCTCTGAAAGTACAGTGTTACCATTAAGAAAGAAAAAGACTGCCAAAAGGTATTGGAACAAGTTGCAAAAGAGTTAGTTAAATGCAGATAAGCATCCTGCACTGCAGTATCCAATCCAGGCTCAGGACTGGCAGCACTAGCAGCTTCCAAGCCAGACACCAGGCAGAGGTAGGCTGAGCGAATACATGTGCCTTGGCTAGCACCTGGGAGAAGGAGGCAACTTACTGCAAAGGGAGGAAAGCCACAGAGACCTGTGGGGGCTGCTTCACTCTGGGGGTGTCTTGTTCATTTATGCACCACTCAGAGAACTGAAAGGCTCATACTGTGTTTGGCAGAGGCCATTGCCTGTGGCAATGAAAGAAAAGCACCTTTTCATTCCAGCGGAAAATGAAATCTCACTTGCTATTTCAATCTGAAAGTTATTTTTTTCCAATCTCTTGGCTTTTTCTTTGTTTGTTTGTTTCTTTTAAACAAAGGATTCTTCTGTCTCTATGCCACTATGAGAAGGTGCTACGTGCATTTTAGTGGTCTTCATTTTGCCAGGCAGCACTGGAAGAGAAACTCAAATGATAACTGAACTCTTGGGGTCTGAAAAGGGCTTCTTTTTGGTTTGTGGCCAAAAGTGGGTTCCAGGTTTCTGCCAGGAATATGATCCATCTGGCTGCTCTGCTAAGGAAGATTCAAGACTTTAGGCAGGTTCTACACAGGCCAGGAACAGCACTGCACCAACATGGAGAGCACAGATTACTAGTGACATGTTTTAAGCCTGTAGTTTACTTTTAGTTCCATTTACCTATCCCATCTCCCTGCCCACTAGATGTTTGGATGGACTCTCCTGTATTCCTTTTCAGACCAAAACCATTCCCATGATCTGTCTTTAGAAAGGAATAGGTACAGTTTTATTCAAGACCATTCATGGTCATCTAAACACTGGTTGGAAGGTTTAGATGAAGTGCAGGAAGACATGGAGGCAGTGGAGAGCAAAGGTACCTGCTCCTGCCATAGCTCCCCTAGTCCTACCAGACTCAGGTGCTTAGAGACATCAGCACAGTAGGTGCTAATGAGTTTGGCTCATCCAAGGGTTTTAGCAATGGTATTTCAAATGTGTGACTTCTGCCTGACCCATCTGTCTGTCAAGGATTTCAGCTTTCTGATACGGGAGATGTTACTGGTTTGAACTAGCAAAGAAAACATCTACGCTACTTGCTGTTCCAAATCCAAGGCTTGCTCTGTTAGCTTAAGCTTAAATATGGAGAATAAGCAGTAGCTTGCAAAAGTAATCCTCTACCAAAAAACCAAAGAACCCTCATGTGAAGCAAATAAGCTCTTTTCTCACCAGATCACCGGTATACCCAGTTAATCAGTTTTCAGGCCACCACTCCTACAATGACTATTCTTTTCTCTTTTACTGCCTGCTATCCTTCCCAGCCCCTCACCTCTCATTTTGCCACTATCTCTGTTTCTGCATTGCAGGCTCCGTGGCTCTCCAGCCGATGTTTATTCGTAGTTAGTCGCAGGTCTGGCACTCCACTGCCTTGTTCTCAGTATCCATGGGAACATCCACATTGTTTCACAGCTCAAAACAGGGTTTCAGTGTCCACCTTCACTTTAGAGATTCACTCCTCATCTGCTGTATGAGAGAGTGCCTTGCCTTCCTACAGGACGCAGAGTTTGAGAATAGGCTTTTCCACATTAGTTCTGTGTTCTTATGTCCAAGTGGAGAAACTTTTCCTTTGCCAGGATCTGAAAAGACAAGAGCTTTTTTCCCTGAGCTTTTGGCTGGCAGAAATAAAGCCACTGAAGGCAGTTTCCCAGCCACTGTGTGTCTTCCCCACAAAGCTGGATACACTTATTGCATCCTTCCTCCCCACCACAGCACCACATCCCCATCCAGGGATGGGGACGAGGTTCAAGAGCAAGAACTGAGGAGGAGGCCAGACCAATGGTCTGAAGCACTCCTGTGAAATCCCAGTACATGCTGTTCCACGAGTCAAGTCTGGGGAAAGACTCGACCTGTAACAGCAACTACTTTTTTTCTTCATACTGGATGAGGAAAGATGAGCTCCTGCTCCTCCAAGTACCACAACCATTCAGTAACTCAGCACAGATATTGAGCCATGGTCCTGAGAAGCTGGTAATCCTTCCTGAGGGCCTGTGCCTGCCTCTAGGGTACTTTCTACACAGCAAGTCCAGCAGAATGGAGCAGCTCAAGCTTTCCAAGATTTGTATTCACTTGCTGTTTCTCAGCAGGGGATCACTGCTTCCCTCATCCCTATTGACACCAGGGAGGTCCATAAATCAGCTGCACAGCGATAGCACAGGCCTCCTGATGCTCATTATTCATCTCACTGCTGGAGGAAAGCACCACCTTTGGTGCCAAGTACATTAGGGAACATGCCTGCATTTAAAAAAACTCCACGGGAGGGAATCACAACATTTCCAAAGCTTGGCCTCTTGCATCACAAAAGCTGAGCATGCTCTTCACCCTGTCTTGTGTCTCGGGTGGGCAATAACAAAAGTCCAAGGCCAACAAACAAAATGAACAGCTTTAAAACAACAAAGCTGTGCTGGGGTTTGTGTACAGTGTTTGTCACCACAATCTGGACCAGAATCACCATCTCAGATTTCCCTGTCAGAATGATGGAAATATAAATAGGGGCTATAAAGCCAAAGTATTTCCAGCTCATACATCCAAAGGATAGAAATTACAGTCTCTGAGCAAGGAAAATGTTCGAGGATAGTGAGGTAATGGAACCTGGTTACAGAGCTCATTTCTCTGAAAATCTTTAATACAACATCAAAATTTTTCCAATGTCCTTGATGCAACCTCTGTTAATGTATAAAATAATCCCTTTTCAGTGGAAAAGTCCCTTCCATGCCTTTGAGAATGAACTGCTGAGCACCATTTTGGGAACAGCTTCTTTTCAGAGACTGTTTCCAGAGATTTTTGCGTGGCTCCAAAGACACAACGTCAGCAAGGAATCAAATCTGGCTGCTTGAAAGATAATCTGTTGCCTGTTGGCTTACCTAGAGAGGGCCTCACTTCTCTGTGCATTTGCTGAGAGCTGCTGCTGTTGAACCATAGGAGCCCCAGCTCTAGTCTTGCTAAATAATATTCTGGAAGTCCATGCCATGAGTCACAGCACTTTATGAGGGGCTCTGCTCATTTGATTAATTACATTACCATGCCTGCCCTATGCTTGGTTGACTCACATCCACAAGAGCTCGGGATGTGCTGCGTACGTGGTAAACTGATTAAAGGGGGAATGTATGTCAATGAATGAATGTGTAGGATAGGTTTTTGAAATCCCTTATGATCTTCCCACCCACTGGGCATTGCTTCAATATCAAGTTCAATCATCAAGAAACAAACTTGCTCCCTCATCTGCTTTGCACATTGCAATGAGCTTGCCAAATATGGCCAAGCTTTTACAAAGAAAAGAGAATCGCCCCATCAGTGAATTTATGACCCTTGGCTCCACTTGTGGCTCTCTCCTATGCATGTCTGAGTGACAAGGAAACTGCAGAAAATCTGTTTGGCCTGTTTCTATGCTCTCACACTTGCAGCTATGTTGGATTTTTCCTTTTTTTTAATGGCTAGGGGTTTGGTTTGGTTTGGTTTGTTACCTTCTAACACAAGCAACCCATGAGGAGAGGCCCAGAGAAGAACAACATGTGTTAGTGAAAAGAAAGGGGAACGATCAAAAAGAAACAAGGAGAGGCTGGAAGTGTTACTGAGCATTTCAAAGTAAAACATCACTCCCCTCATTTCTTCCAGGTCCTTCAAGCCGGACTTTGTCCTGATTCGGCAGCATGCCTACAGCATGGCACTGGGGGAAGACTTCCGCAGCCTCATCATCGGCCTCCAGTACGGTGGCATCCACACAGTCAACTCCCTCTACTCCATCTACAACTTCTGCAGCAAGCCCTGGGTGGTAAGTGATGATCCAGCTCTACTGCATGTCAACACTGCAAAGAAGACATCCCGTATCGATAAACAACCAAACTCAGCTGCCTGTCTCTTTCATAGGAATTTGTCCCTTTGGGTTAAAACCACCATCTAAACAGCCTTAGGAATCCAGCTGGGAATTCTTGGGGGGAAAAAACTACTAGCAGTACTTCTTTATCGGCCTCTAATTGTATCAAGGTGTTATTTCTTCACCGTGAGCAAGACATTTCATTTGTCCCAACTCAAAACTAGTACTCAAAACTAATAGTACAGCAACACTGAGATGTGTTGTAAGGCAGAGTAGATGAATAAATTAATAATATCAGATCAATAACAACATATCCTTGTCCTGACTAAAAAAAAAAAAAGTAAAGCTATCTTTAAAAAATTTTGTCATTCACTGTTCTAGAAGGTATCTGAACTACACTATTTCTAGCATCTTTTGTTAGATGCACATTTGTGTACCCAGGTGCCCCAGCCCCAGATCATGCACTCCTTGCAGAAGTGCACCTTGCACCTGTCTTCTCTTCCTGCTTTCTCTGGATGGTGTTTTATTGTGAGGAAATTAGTTGAAAATAAAGACAAGAAAGTTAGAGAGGTGAATCTTTCAACTAGGTCTAAGCAAAAAAAGGGAATATAGAATAACAAAGACCCAAGAAAGAGGCAGAAGGAAGGGGGAAATATGTTGTATTGGGCTTGCATTGTCATGTTTTAGTAGCAGAGAGGCTACAGGGGTCCCAGCTTCTGTGAGAAGCTGCTGGAAGCTTCTGCCGTGTCTGACAGAGCCGATGTCATCCAGCTCCAAGATGGACAAGGCTGAGTCCATCAGCAACCTTGGGAGCACCTGTGGGAGAATAGAGTTAAGGGGGAAAAATCTGCTGCAGAAACAGCAGCAGAGAGAGGAGTAAGAATATACAAAAGAAACAACTCTGCAGCCAGAAGAGTCAGTGTGGAAGGACGCTGAGGAGGTGGTCCAGGTGCCAGAGCAGCTGTCCCTCTGCAGCCCATGGAGGTCCATGGTGAAGCAGATGCTCACCTACAGCCCATGGAAGACCCCATACTAGAGCAGGTGGATGTCTGAAGGAGGCTGCATCCTAGGTTCTAAGCAGGGAACTACAGCTATATGGATGTGAGAAAGAGATGGAACTTTCCACTATGCCTCGTGGAAAACTTTCAGACGCATTTTCAGGCATTTTCTTACTCATTGCATAAATTTAACTTGGGATGAGGTGGAATGCTTATAAGATGTGATAGCGATCTTCCTCATCACCTAATTAAGTCTTTTGTTATTGTTGTTTTTTCCTTAGAATAAATATCCTATTAGTCTTCAGTGTGTTCATTGGTAGCTCAAATCCAGATGAGGTCTGTAATGACTTAGAATTTTATTTCCATGACTGAGCAGTGTTGGATTTAACTAATTTTGTACTAAAATGGTACCAGTGCAGTGGACAGAGTCTTCTCAGTTTTCACCCCTTTTGTAACATGTGTGGGGTTTGTTGAGACAGAAAGCAATACCCTGTCTTTTCCAAAAATGTTGCAGTGCAGTAATGAGAGTAGTGAGAGCAACCTCACTTTGGCATCATGGTATACACATTTGACCTCAGTTCCCATTTGAATGGGAAGAGACAGAAAGAAAAGAAAGAGAGAGAGAGAAAGAAAGAGAGAAAGAAAGAGAGAAAGAAAGAGAGAAAGAGAGAAAGAGAGAAAGAGAGAAAGAGAGAAAGAGAGAAAGAGAGAAAGAAAGAAAGAAAGAAAGAAAGAAAGAAAGAAAGAAAGAAAGAAAGAAAGAAAGAAAGAAAGAAAGAAAGAAAGAAAGAAAGAAAGAAAGAAAGAAAGAAAGAAAGAAAGAAAGAAAGAAAGAAAGAAAGAAAGAAAGAAAGAAAGAAAAGAAAGAAAGAAAAGAAAGAAAGAGTGAGCAGTGCTGGAAAGGCAGTGTGGGAGAACTTGGCTCTGCCAGCAACTTGGCTCTGACTACTCTGGGTCTGATAGTGCCATGTTTTCCTCACAGGGAATACAGCTGGCTTAGAAAACCTTCCCAGAGGAGTCAAGGAAACCACTTGTAAACAATTAAAACAAGTTTTCAGAATGCCTCCTTTCCCTACTGCCCCTGCACACACATCACCCCCCATATCAGTGATTGTAACGTGCTAAGTAATCTAAGAGCTCAGGTGGCATTTGGCACCACTGAAATTATCAGGTTGAACCTCAGGTAGAGATTACAGTGGGGTAAAAAGCTTCACTGACAGCAGATTCAGAAAATTTGGGTGTTGTGATAGCTGGGAAATGAGAGATAGGGACACTTTGGTGCACGTTCCACTCTGATTGCAAAACAGGCATCTTGAAATAAGCGATCTGCTTAACAAACATTACTGGAAACTTTTTGGACCTAGAAAACAGTTGAGATACATGAAGAAATGAAACTAAATACCCCTGGGAAATGTGCTTTTCACTCTCACTTTTTATTTTTTCCAAAAATGGTTCCATTTCATAGAAATATTTATGATTCTGTGGAGAGTGATGGAAGTGAGACTGTTCTTCCTTGGCAATTTGCAACCATATTTTATTTTCAGCAACTCTAATTACAATCAGCTGAGTTTGGGTTTGAGTTTACTCAAACATACAGACCCATTTTTTAATGACATTTCCCAGGTTTCCAGTACTGCAATGCACAAACTTCTTCAAAGGTTAAAATCTGCATTAAGCACAGGCACAGTTTGAATTAGATGTTTCTGAGAGAAAAAAAAAAAAAAGAGTATTCAAGGAGTTTCACACACAGAGAAACATCTAACAAACCTAACTTTTACGATGCTCCCAGAACTATTGAGAAACAACGGTACTGGCACACTAAGCACAATGCTTCAACCACTAACAACAATTTTTGTGTTACAAAAGTCACAAACAAAAGTTAAAAATGTTCTGAGCAGTATTCGCATTACATGCAGGTAATGTCCGTAATTGCAAACCACCCTTGTATCTGTAAAGGTGCAGGAAACATGAAATTTTGAAGACAGTCACCTCCAGAGTCCAGGGATTCCCAGGCAAACTGTTAGTGACTGTCAAGGGATATATAGGCTCCCTGATGACCTAGGCACTTTCAAAATATGCAAAAGGTCTTGAGATCTTCTCAACGGATCTTTTTGTTTCTCTGTAGAGACTCCCTGCATGTAACTCTAGGTGTCCAACCAGCCAGGCCAAGGCATTTCACTTGCCTACCTGTTCCAGGTACCTAAAACCAAGCTGTGCCACATTGCCTTGCCCCATGTCTTGCTCTGTGATCTGGATGCAATATCACTAAAACCAGTGGAATCACAGAAAGTAAGAACTGATGCCAAAGTGTGGAAGGGGCAGTTATATCCAGCTGAGCTGCTCACAGTAACATTCCTACACATCTGCATTGGAACCTGTTACTTGAGCCCTGTTACCAGGTGTCTAAGAGGCTGCTGTACCATGTAACATGGATGTCTCTTTGCCAATATCTGCTCCTAACTACTGGTAAAAAAAGAGGGAGTTGTCCCATGAGGGTCAATACCAAGTCAGACCTTTTTGTAGGCTTGGTCCTGACAAGGCTCCCAGATGTCTGAGTCTCTCATCTGCAACACTGGTTATTTCAGCAACAGCCAAGAGCTGTATGCCTCAACAGAAAGCCCAAGGAACAAGTCAGGGTGCTGTTTATCAGCTATACAGTTGTTCCAGGAATTTTGTTTGAGCTGTTTTCCTAGGATAAACGTATATTGCCTCAACATCACAGCGTCCATGCTTCACCAGGGCTGCATGCACACGCAGCAAGGGGCATGGGCTGCTCTCAGCCAGGGTGTTTTTCCTTCTCTCCCTGTCTCTGCCTCATTTTGTTCAGTTTCTAAGACCTGTTTGCTTACCTTGCTAGTCAAAACAGGTCTTTATTATTCTTTTCTAAGATGTGCAGGGCTAGTGCAAGTAGTTAAGAGAAGCAAGCTGTCCTCCTTCCCCAACATCAATACCCTCCTTGCCAACAATAATTATTCTACATGGGGAGTTCTTCTCTTATCTGCTGATGCATGTGAGGGGGGTGGTGGTGTTGGTGATGGGATATGCCGCCTCTTGATGTTTTGCAGATTTTCTTAAATGCCATGTTTTGATCTGTGAGATTAGGAAAAAGATTCTTTGCATTTGTCTGAAAATCTGCTGGCAGCTGCCTCTTCAGCATGTGGCCTGTGTCTGGCACACACCTTGCAGCCTAATTTTTTGCACAGTGACTGCATTTTTTTCTACACCCATGCCAAGCTTTAACTCTCAAAGACGTATTTCTTCTCCACCACCAAGTGAAGTTTTAACTTCTTATACAGAAATGCTTTTGCTTAGACTAGCCAAGTAAACAGGACAGGAGCCCTCACACGGCTGTTCAGCAGAAAACATCCTCAGTAGCTCTGTCTATACGCAATGCAACCTTGGAGCTGCGATTTGGTGCATTTAATGGCTCCAGCCATTGCCCAGAAGTGCTCAAATTAAGTAGCTGATGCTATTGGGAAGAAAGAGAGCTTGCTTTTCTTTCTCTTCTTCCCTAAATGTCTGTTTCCTTCCCTTAATCTGTGTGTTATCTCCCTCAGGTGAACCAGAGATTTCCTTCAGATTAATACATCCCTAGCTTTGATGGGGAACTTGAATAAACTCATGTAAAGGACTTACAACCCAGCCTTACTTGACCCAGACTGGAAACTTTTATTAATCAACTCGATTTTACAAAATTCTGGGGGTCTTGGAAACAAAATTCAGTTTCTAAACTACTTTGCAAATAGGACTCAATGGGGAATTCAGTCCCATTTACCAGCTCAGCAGGAACCAATCCCCAACCATTTTGTTCTCTTACCATCCATGAAAATAATCAACCACCCTTATTCAACTTTATTCCCCATTTTAAAAGGCTGACAGTCTCACCACTTCACCAACAGCACTGACAGTTCAGCATTCCCCGTGGTAACAGGACTGTCTTTTCAGAGAGTTAGCAGGATGGCTAAGTGCCTGATGGTAAAGACTCTAAGTTTCTCCCAAGATCTGGAAGGTTTCTGGGATATATATCACCTCTTAATTCTATTTGGTATATCAACCCTGCTTCAGCACCATTTTCTGTCATGGTTATTTTCTCTCTTACAGTTTTGAGATTTTCTCCAAGTGATCAATGATGGATTGAACAGGGTGTTGTCAGACAACAGAATAGTCTGCTTGCTTCACAGATGGCTGAAGCGAAACAGCAATTTGTTGTGCTTATACTTCTGTAGGGGTCCCTTAACAGAAATCAAAATGCAGTCCTACCATGGGGAGCTTTGTGTCTGGTTGAATGATAAACAGTTTATAACTGTGATGATAGTGGTGATAATGGTGAAGTTCATGCTGACAGGTGGGGACAATGACAAATGTTCACCTTTATACATGAAATACCATCACTGTTGCTTTCCCCATTTATGTTACATACTGCTTTCTCTAGATATCATCCTCACAGACTGGTGCCTCAATCAGACCTCACTGGTAGATGGGATGGGGGTAGCAGATGAACTCCTTTTTCTCCTGTTGTTCATGAAGGGTTGTTGGGAAATCATTGGCTCATAATAAATGCCAGTTATGATTAACAGTGGGCTCCTGCTTCCTCAGTCTAACACTCAAACCAGGTAGCACTGGCAACTCCCTCTGTCCCTTGGCAATTCTCTTTCCCTTAAGCACAATGTGCCTTGCTTTGATTTGGCTGTGGGGCAGTGATCCAAGGGAGAGTTTTGTTTTATTTTGTCTCTGCTGGGGGGTGGTGGCACTGATTTCCTGCCTCTATTCTGTGCCAAGAAAGGCTCCCCAACCCTCTACCCATTTCAATTGGAAAGCAAATCTTGTTCATAGCATATTTGTAAGTAAACCCAAACTGATCCTCTTCTGGATCTTGAATCTCTTTTCTGCTCTCTTAGTCCAAGGTTTGTGCACATAGGCTGGCTTGCCCTTGGAAAAATACAGCAGCTTCGTATTTTCTAGCTGCTCTCAAGAGCAAAGGTCAAGAAAGCAAGGTGGGAAAGGCATAATAACATGTTTCTCTCACCTCCTTCACCACTATCAGAACATTTTGCAAGCACTTGCCTGTTACACAATAAGCCACTGACATCCACTGTGTCTGGTTTTTGTTTCCCCTCCCTCACCCCAAGTTCTCTCAGCTCATTAAAATCTTCAACTCGCTGGGTCCTGAGAAGTTCCCCCTCGTGGAGCAAACGTTCTTCCCAAGTCATAAGCAGATGGTGAGTAACTTTGCTTTCTTCTGATGCCAGAATGGAGAGGGATGAAGCAACAAATGTGAATTGGGCACAAGAGATTGTGGTGGGAATGATGGGAAGAGTCTCAGTTTTACTTACAGAGAAACACAAGCTAAAAAGTGATATGCAAAAGGCACTGCTTGGGAATCTCCTTTTTTGCCCAGCCCTCCCCCAGGTCATGTATGGACCCTTAATAAAGCAAACAATGAGAACAGGCTCAAAACTAAACCAGAACTCCATTGTAAAACCTAGTCAACAAAAAGTTCATCCCTTAGTGCAAGGAATCACTCTATTAAGATAAAGTGATTTTCCCCACTCCTGGAATTGCTTCAAATACGCTGACAATCTGGGACATGGTCCATAAGAGGTGTTTATTTCACCATGTTAGTTTGCTTGGTCTACCATGTGGTTGCCATCCATAAAACATTTATCAGCCTGAAGGTACTCAGAGTAACTTGAAGTTCTTGAAAGAGTTTTTTTCAGCGTCTTAATGTTTTCTTTGCACGGTGGCTCTGGGGTCTAGTCTTTCTGTCAGCAACTAAACACTCAGTGCCCTGTGTGGCTGCTGGGCACTGTACCAAACTCTTAGGGCACCTTTCAAAGAGATCTGCGTAGGTGCCTTTAGTCCTAGAGAACACAGCAAAGAGAGGGGCTTTGTTTAAAACTGATCATGTCTCTTGTTTTCTCTGGTTAAAAGGAAGACTAGACCTTTGTAAATCTTTGCTTTCAACTTACATCCATGAATTAGTGAGTGGCTCTTCACACCTGGCTGAGGCTTTGATGAGACCCTGTATGAATCATGACCCCCTGTGTGAGCCGCTGGCTGGCTGAGCTAATTTCCCAGGCTTGATCGTGAACTCCAGCAGGATTGGCAGCCTGAAGATGAGGGTTGTCAAGATGTTAAACTAAGGCTCAGAAATATTCAAACCCCTCTTTTCTCACACACTTGTTGCAATACTGTGGGCCAACCACAATGCATAACAGGGTATAGGTACCCGACGGTGGATGTAGGCACCTATGTAGGGAGCTTCAAAATTCAAAAGGAAATTTCATTTAGTTTCTTGTGAAAAATCCCACTGGTGCTCGGTAGGTACCTGAGTACCTTGAAATGCCACTCCTTCACCTCTGTGTTCCCAAAACTCTGCTGTCTACCTGTGCTGTGCTGACTACAGCACTTCTGTACTTCACAGGCACATCATGGAGGTAAGTACAGCCATGACTATAACACCGTGGCGAGAGTTGTATTACCATTTGAGACATAAAGAAATGGATGGTCCTTAAACCATATGTGACAGTTTCTTGCACACTTTTAAGGTAAATTATTTGATAATACCTGTTGAATTTGAAGGATTTGGGACATATGTAATGCTTCAGGACAGTTGTGACTTCATCTAACTGTCACTTCCGAAATGGTATTTTTGGAAGACTTGATAAAGGTGATCATTGCAAATAAGCTAGCCAGCATTTTTAGCAATATTTTCTTGTCTGGAAATCTGATTTTCATTTCATTCAGAAATGTATTTGGCACCAGGATAGCAGTTTTGTTTAGCAGAGCACAGATCTTAATTTCACTTTTTTGTCATCTTTATAACCAATCACCTACTTAGAGATGCTATTACTTACTTACAAAAGAGTACAAGAAGTCTTTTAAACTTCAGATAATCTCATATGAACACAAATACCCCTGCTCACATGCAAGCTTGAGTAATTTGGTTTAAAACAGCAACTTTCCAACCATTTACAGAAGCAACAATCCACTTGGGCAAATACAGGCCAGGACTTTCCAGGTGGAGGATCTGCCTCACAGAAGGAATGTAGACAACTCCTAAGTATCTTTCTGGGTGCATCCTCACAGCATCCTGGGCTGTGAGGGCCTGAGAGGCCAAGTGCTTACACCAAGCAAGCTCCAATGCAGTCATCACTCCACCAAATACCTCTGAAAAGTTGCTTCCCACTGTGCATTAGCTTCTCTGTCTGTCTGATAGGAATACAATGATCCCCATTTCCCACTCTTTTTCTTCCCTTTCGTGGAGGCATTTCCAAGCTGTACCAGTTAGCACTCATAAAATACACTGTGGTCCTTCAGTGGCTGATCCCCTGGAAGTGTTTATAACTAGTGTTATGGTTTTACCTCTCTGCAATGTGATATATTTCAAACACTTCAGTTCTCACATAAGAGATCCTCATCCTTCTACATCCAAAATTTTCCCAACCTCACCCTTTCAATTAAACACAGAACAGGCTCAAAAACCTGTTTCATTCTTTCACACAAGTAAAGAATAGAGATTTTCCTACAATAAAAGTGGGACAAAGGAAATTTCTCACAGTAAGCTCATTTTTGTGAGCATTTTAGTTTAGCTGAAAATGCTTTCTCTGAAGCTTCTTTCCCAAGACAACAGGGCAATTTTAATCAGCCTTAAACAGCAAGCCTAAAGAGAGGACACAAGATTCTGACACTACACATCAGGAAAGATGAACCCCTGTTCCCTTTGTCATGGGCATGAACCTTTCAGGCTTCCCCCCCAATGATCAGTTTTCTGGAAATAAGAGCAACCTGGCAACTGTTCTTCCAAGGCCCTACTGGTGCTAGAGCCAGCCCTAGTGACTGCCTTGCTCTGTACTGACCTCCTATGGCCAGCTAACAACTGGGAGTCATTAACTTCAAAAGGGATTTTTCGCCCCTCCTGGGCTTATGACCACAGTAACAGTTCTTAGAGAGACCAACCTCTTAAAAAGAGGGAGGGACTCATGGAGGAATCTTTGCCAAAGTGCAAGAATTGCCAGAGGTGGAATATCTGCTCTGGGACCAATAAAACAGGATCAAGAAAGGGAAGGAAATTAATAAATCCATTTGCAAATCCATTTGTGTACATTTGAAGTGGACAGAAACTAATGTAAGTGAAGCAGAGACAGAATGTCTGTGATAGAAATAAAACCACTTTACTGTTTAGAATAAAAGGACACTATAAAAAGTGAACATTATGCAACATTACCTTAAAAGACAATATACATTCACTGAATATAAAATTTATAAATAACATGGAGGAAAACTGTAAACAGTGCTAGAAAATTTAGCAACAAATACATTCCTTCAGGACAAGATTTTTTCACACGGATTTGGTTCCTTCCCCAAGTTTCCATGACTATCAGGAACAGCAGAGTGGCTCTATGAAGGAAGGACAGTGCCAGAGGGAAAGAGAAGCCAGTACAAGCAAAGCAGCAGCAGATGTTTAGTGGATTTTCACGTTTCTTTCTCAAGACTGGTAGCCCCAAAAGTCATTTATTCTAAAAATACACGGAAAATTTTTGCAGTTCCCTAAATTTTGTTCTGCCCTTCTAAGCTAAAAAATACATTCTGATTGAGCAGTGCTTTCAGAGACATCTGCAAGAATGGAAACTTGTTCCCATGGAGGCCCTTACTTCAAATAGTCTTTACTGTAAAAAGCACAACAGTATGTTTCCCATCACTGTAAGGGAGCATTTCACTCCAACCAAGTATGAATGGGATACAGTGATATATTTAGGTTTTAGAATAGTCCTACCTAAAGGGCCATTAACTCTTCAAAACATGGTTAATTTAGACCTAAAATGGCAGCTTTGTCCCATACAGGGGAGAGGGAAGCCTCCCACAAGAGGATTTTATTCAAGGTACTCCACGCACAGATCTCCTGCTCTCTCCCTACTCCATTTTGGAAAAGGAAAAGAGAATCCAATCTTTCTCAAACTTTCCATATATATTTTTGCAATTCTAAAGGGGAAAACACTGTCAAGAAAATAGGGGAAAATATTTTTAAATAAGAAAGCGAAGAGCAACAGTGCAGAAATGAGCTACGCATCTTAAAAAGTACTGTTAATAATGTTGGTGTATCTAAAGCGTGGTGGCAGGGAGTGTGTGTGTGTAATCCTGTACATGTCCAAAGGTTGTGCTCACACGAGCTGTGCCATTGACAGTTTTCTGACCTTAGGTTATTGGGTGAAGTGAGGAGCCTGCCAGAGGTGACAGGAAGGTATTGGTGCTACTGCAGGATATTATTGTATGCTCCACACACTGAGGCATACTCTTCACACCTGCCTTCTCCCATCTCCATGCCTGGTGTTCCCACATATCACATGGCCTTCTCTAATGAGGGAGTGAGTTTTGTCCACTGGCAGGCAGAAGGGACTTAGTAAGACAGAAAAAAGGAGAGAAGATAGAAAGGAAGAAGTCCAAGTTTGATTTAGAGCCTCTTCAATCCATGTAATGGCTTCTTCCCACTTCAGGAGTGCCTTTAGTTAGGTTCTTAATGCAAGCAACAAGCTGAAGCTTAGCCCAAGAAATACATGTCCCTGATAGCATGCACAGAAACAAAATTAAGAAGCTTCCCAAAAGAAATGTATTTTCACTGGATTCTCCCCCCTCCTTTTGGCTCCACATTTTGAAAAGCCTTAACAATTGTTTCTTTACACAGCAAGGGTAAAGATTTGCTACCAAACCTCCACCCCTGCTGATCTACCTGTCTGCATCTCCGAAATATTTTACCGTCTGCAATATAAAAGTGGGAATACGCTTCATTTTCTGGTAATGCATCTGCTGTTTTGTTGTTTACAAAGCACATAGCTACACTATACCCTACTTAGGGACAGAAGTCCTCGTAGTATTAGAATGCAAATATTTTCACAATAATTTGAGTGCAATACTGTGATGTCTCAGCTAGCTACATGAATCAGTGACAGGTAAAATATGCAGAAGCTGCAGTTTAATGAAAATTCAAATCAACACTTTACTGCGCTGAGGGGCATTTTCATTTAGCTTTCCAAAACTGTTAAAAGTGGCTGCAGCTCAAAGAGTCATCAGCTTTGCGAAGTCACCTTGAGCTTGAGGAGGGCCATCTGCAGTGATGCCGACTCCACTCGATGCAAACAGGGAGGGTGGCTCCACACTGTCCTCAGTGACCCTCACAGATTTTGTCAACCACACTCAGCTCAAACAGAGCTTGCTCCACTGGGCCCAAAGCCCAACCCTGTATTTTGCCAAAAGGGACAATGTTCTGAACCACCACCTGATTGTATGATGGGTGTGGTGAAGCACCCTACTCTCCCTCTTCCTTCCAACCCATAATTTAGGAGTAGTCACAGGGAAGAGAACTTCCGAGAAGTGTTCAGAGTCTGAATCACAGGAAAATCCAAGACTTTCAATGTGTTTTGTGCTGCACTGCCACTCAGAGCTGCTGGGAAAAAGCATATACACAGCAGACTCTTGAAAATGCCCTTTAAAATTCATGCTAAAAATGAAGGGTTTGCTGCAACAATTCATGTAGCAAATGGGGCATTTCAGAGAATGTACAACTGGCAGAGCTCTGGTAGCACGCAAGGAACATAAAAACACATCAGGGCCCATCTCAGACAACCATTCTTTTCAATTTGGCAAAGAGGTTCCAAACAATTATCCAGTAACTGAGGTCACTGACTGTAAAATGCTGTATTGCCCCAAGCTGGAATAACTGCAACTCTTTTCCTGCTGGTGGCAGCTCTGATTTCTAAGTGGAATGAACGGAAGATATATGGAAACTTAAGATAAATAATCATAATAATACAAAAATGAAGTTAAGCACAATCTTCTCCCTGCCCAAGCCCTCCCCATCCAAAACCGAGTCACCCATTTTGTCAGCACCCCTTCTTCACCATCGTTAAAACTTAAAATACTTTTATTTGATAAGAAAAATTATATTATAGTTTTCTTAATAAAAAAAACAAAATAGAACGAAAAAAAAACTTCTCCAGTCAACAGCAAAGCACAAGACAGTAAGGCTCCTCCTCCCACATCACTGCAGGACATGGCATGAGCACATGCACAGGGCTATGCTTAACAGTGCCTAGAGGGAAACACAGCACTTGACACAGAAGGAACCCTCTGGCAGCTGAAATTTTACAATCCCAGACAACACTTATTAGGAGACCACTTTTTCTTGCCTAGCCCACACACACACTTCCTTTCACTATATAAACAAATGCAGCTAGTGTAGCTGCAGGGGAGGAACGGTGGTGCAAGGAGGTACAGAGGAAACAATGACTGTAGCCACTACTGCAAATACACTGGAGCTTCAATATCTTAAAAGCAACTCACCGACTCGGAATGTCAATATTTCTGTCTTTAAAACACAATCAAACCATTCTTTTGTTTATAACACCAAAAAAATTCCACATCCTGTCAAAAATAGCTTATGTCCTTATGTGTATATACATCTTAGTTCAGCAAAACACTATTTTGGCAATACATTTTTTTATAGTAAGAGTTCTAGCAAGTCTCCCCTTTCCCTCTTCCACGTGATTGATTTACAGTTGGTGGTTTTGCATCTGTTTGGTTTAAGGTGTTCACAAGCTGGTTTTGCTGTTGAAGCTAAGCTGCAAAAATTTCAGGGGCCAATGCTGCTCAAAACAGGATGGCACAACACTTCATCTGCTCTGCTGAGGGTGGATTTTCCTCCCTGAAAATAGGGGATGGGGCTTTTGTTTTTGAAAGAACAACAACAAAAATACAAAATACTCTCTCTTTTGTTCCAGAGAAAGCCAGAACTTCAAATGTGCTGTTGCACTCACAGTGTGACTGAATTAGCTAGGACAATCAGTCAACAATGCTTTTACCAGACGATGTGGTCAGACACACCAGGTGAATTCTCCCACTGCTGGAGTCAATCACACTGCCAATCTCTCCCATAGAGGAGGATTTCTTTTGGATGTAATTTTTTCCAGAGTTTAGGCTGGGTTTCTTTTCATTTTGCTTCATTTGCCAATCTGATTAATGAAACCTGTTTCCTTTCAAATAGATTTGTCTACGTATTGTCAGCATTTAGTGCATTTGGAGGGGATGATGGGAAGCCAGCGCACAGAAGAATACAGTGCCTAATTGGCAGAGTTTTTAGATTTTTGTTTTCCTAAAAAAATAGAGATTATATTGCTACAGCTAATGATATATGTAAGAGAGCAAGAGCTCCATCTTTTTTCTTTTTTTCCCTCCCGTTTTGCCCTCTGGTGTGCAAAAGTAAGCTCCCAAATGTTGTCCAATCAAAATGAGTGGTATCAAAAAATGGAAAAGGTGATTACAAATTCAGTAAGGTAGCACAGACTTTTTTCTTTCTTTTCCTTTTGTTTTTTTTTTCCTTTTCTTTTTAAGTGTTCGAAGTGCTAAAATTTGCATGAAAATAGGCACTAATTTCATTGTCATCATCATGATCTGGTAAGAGTTAGTGTCCAAAGGAAGATCAGCCACAAGTAAGGGAGAGGGGAGATACGGAAAAGGACAGCGTGCTCAGGGATCTGTGGCATTGATTATCGTTTTGTCTGGAGGCGCCCATCCTCTATACCAGCTGCAGTAACCTTCCACCCTCTGGATGCAGGCATAGTGCTTTGCTTGATATCCTGAGTGGCCGAAGTTGGAGAGCATGTCTGTCCAAATGCACTCATTCTTGGAGGTGGCAAAGCAGGGCAAATAGTAGCAGGGCCTAATCTGCAATTGGAAAGAGCAATCAGGTAAGGCTACATGGAAAAACAACATAACATAAAATGTCTTTTTAACAGAGACAAGTGATTCAAAATTCCACTCCCTCAAAACCTTGCTTACTAATCCAAAATTCAGCCTCAGTTCCGTAAGCACGTAAGCATGTGCTTAGCTTCACATACACAGCTAATTCCACAGTCAAAAGGGCTTTTCAGGTGCAGAAAAGTTGAGCTTATGTCTGTGTTTTTGCAGGCCTGAGGCCACGTGCAAAAATCTTAGTACCAGTGCCAGGATGTAAGGTTTTAAGCACTCAAAATGTTTACACAGGAAAAAAGCTGGACATACCTCGCCAAGCCTCTGGTACCTGATTTCATTCACCTGCAAATGATTCTGCATTGCTTCTGAAAGCCTTCCCCAACTCCAATTAACTCCAACAGGGCATTAAAAAGGAATAGACTGTCCATTTTTATTTGATTGTCTCTTCTCTGCTCTCAACACTAAAACCGAGCTTTACATTTTCTCTGTAAAAATTGTTGTCCTCCATTTCTCTTCCTGGCTCAGTTAAATGGAAATCATTGGGTATTACCAAGACAGGGGAAACAGATGCCACCTAATTAAAGACACACATACCTTGCATCCACAGCCCAGGTGATAACGATGATTCAGTCCTTTACGCTGGGACAGAGTCAGCCGGTCCCATTTCTCATACCAGTTGCACAGGCCGGTGTAAACCTTCCCTTCGTACACCCGGCCTTGAAAACAGAGACATGGTCACAAGTTAGCACTTCTCAGCTCAAGCACTTCTCTTGTTTCCCGAGATTGCTAATGCTCTCAATATGTTTGGCTTCAGTCACTGCTCAGCAAACACTTTCTTTTTATTAACTGGTTCAGGAATCTCTGGTCAGCAAGATAACAGCACTTCTGCAAGTCAGGAGTGTTGTGCCGGCTGTAAGCACCACCAGCAACACGCAGGTTAGTTAACGCTGTCAAGCTCCTCTTAATCAAGCTCCTCTTAACAACAGAGAAAGTGAATTGACATCTTCAGTAGAAACAAGACTTGGCAACTGCCACACATCTCTATCTCCTTGCACCCCCCGCCATCTCAGCAGCCCGCATTTCTCCAGCTCACTCCAAAATTTCTGGCACAGCCAAGTAGCAAGGAGTTCCCTGGGACAGACATGCCAGCTCAGGTATAAACTGACAGTCATGGACTGTCATACAATGTATTTGTCACAACATGCCTGGGTATATGAGATGCTTTAGGAAAAAGAGGGAAATCTAGAGAGTGAAATGACTTTCAGTGTTGAAGAGTTCTGAACACCAGAATACTGTTGGCCATCTCAACACTTGGGAAGCTGCACGCAGAGCTGCCTACACAGTAACCCAGGTCCTTAGCAGGTGTATGTGTAGAGCAGAAGAGGTTTTGCTAATGAAGAAATACACTCTTCTTTACCTGTAATCAGATATTGGTACTTGTTGACCTCCAGCTTGACTCCACAAAGACTCTCAGAGGCTTCTGTGTAGATGTACTGAACATGTGGCATTATCTGGAAGCCCCTGTACATCTAGAGAAAGAATAAAAAACTTTAAATCATCTTAAGATGACAGATTTCACTCAAGATTCTTTACAATCTACATTCTTAGACTGGGGTGGTAAGCAATAAGCTTCATTTTGTACCAGGGTGAATGAATAATGGCACTAGCTGGACTCCTGGAAGTCTCCCTACCAGATCTGCTGGTAAAGCAGAAAAACCACCTGCTAATGAGCCATTGCAATTCCGCACAGGGACCACTTTTTCCCATTCGTATTAGTTCCAGTGGCATTGAGTGAGCAAAGTGCCAACACTGGAAGCTCTGCCAACATCCTGAACAATTTTTTCCCTTATATAGCTCATAATTAGGGAGAAATAAAATTAGTTCAAGTTTGGAATCTTTATCCTCTGTGTGATTCAAACAATTTCTTCCAAACTAAGGGATTTTTCTTTTAAACAATTACCCTATTTTCCAGTGTTGCTGTTGTAAGAGTTTCAAACCTTTGGCGCTCGATCTAAGTCATCAAGCCAGACACCTCCTTCTCAAACACCCAGCATATGCTACTCCTGCTGACCTCAGCAAAGGCTTAATGTTTCTCTAACTAAATGAATGCAGACACAAAATTCTACACCATCTTCTAAAATTAGTCCTGTACTGATGGGGTACCATAAAGAAAATATCGTGTATATATTAGTTCCTCCACACTCCTCCTCCTCCTTTCTCAAAATCTTTCTTACAGCTCGGTTAAATTGAAATATGAACCCACAGATATACTGGCAGTTGGATTCAGACAGAAATTAGCATGTGTCCCCATCTGACCCGACCCTACCACTGCAACTTAGGGAAACTCATGCCCACTTGTTTGTAGCATCATGAAGTCTTTGCATGGCAATGAAACAACAATGTGTCCAATGTGTACCTTGGACCCAATAAAACATATCTCATTTTTTAAAAATAGAGGATATTTCCCTGAAATTTTATCTTTAAAATTTGATTGCCCTTTCAAAGCACTCAGTCTCTTTTTTCCCCCCTCCAATTCTATGAATGACCAGTATTTAGAAGTTAAGGGAGAAAACAATAGAAGTCAGAATTACAGTTTCATAGCATTTCCCAGCCTATCCTGTTCTCTGTGAGCTTTATTGATAGAGAACACATTCACATTCAGTTTAGCAGTAAATATTAATGTGAGGCGAAAGAGGACCAAAAAATCCCAAACAAGCCCAGAACTATAGATCCTTGCTGCTGTGTCACTTAAGCTGTGGTATTCTTCTCCAGGCTGCATTCTATTTTTTAAGTCCCCTATTATCCCAGGGTATTTGACCATTCCCCCACCTCCTTTAAAAACAACAAACCTTTTTGTTTCTGAGAGAACATCTGTTAATTTAACAGATTTTCTGCTAGGCCCAGATACTTCATATAAAACTACAAAAAGCTACTAATAATTCTTCTGTGCTGAGAGGCCAAATTATATTTGGGACACCTATGGAATGTCAGCCAGGTGGGGTTTTTTTCTCCTTAGAAAAAAAATCCCCTAATCAGCATGATCTTGTAACAGTATCACAGCTCAGAAACAGCACTGCTCTGTACAGTAAAAACCACGCTAAAGAGTTTGCATTTTCCAGCCTGCCTTCTACACCCAGCGAATACACATAGGAAGATTTTTTTAAATTAATCATACTGTATCAACACAACCTTATAGATCATGTTTGTTACACACAATTTTGCCCATAAGCGAGCAAAATCTTTCAATGAATATGGAAGAACTGAACTTTACCTAATCTCTACTTTATCCCTGCAATTTTCTTGGCATCAGATGACCTACTCAGATTTTCTAATCATGGTCAAGATAGCTGGAGATCTAAGTTCTGGCACAAGCATCCTGTTTGTCCTTGGATGAGTTATTTAGCCCTCAGCACATTTTTGTTCCTCATCTGTAGAAGGGCTCTGCCTTGCCTCCCCAGGGTACTGTAAGGAAAGGCACACAGAATGAAGATCACGTGTTCAGACCCCATCCTACTGGGTGTCACACTAAGAAGCTATGATAACAGTATCTAAGCAGATAAGACTAGCTAAGATAACAGCTGGGGCTGCCCAGTCCCTCCAGGCAGTGCATTATCTACTCTGCAGAGAGCTGCACACTGTGCATGTGCAGTACAAGGGATCTGTCGCTCACGGTGCTAAGCTTAAAGTCGTGTTGGAGTAATTAAGTGTCCAAGCAGGCTTTGAGCCCATTCTCCCTCTTGCAGAAAGGGCCACAAGCTAGACTAATCACTCCTCTGAGAAGCTGCTCCGGTCCTTCCTACAGGACCCTTACAGTCACAACTTTACGCATCTTCAGTGCCATCAAGCTCAATGTGACTGCCTATGAAGTATCTAGTGATGCTGAACTGGGGTTGGTTTCCAACCTAATTTCCTGTTCACATTACCATCAGGGCCACCACTGTCAGGGCTGCTAAAGGAAGCATGCTCAGCCTCTCAAAAGGCACTTAATTCACCCCTTGGTGACAGTCACCGATGTCAGACACTGCCCCGCTAACTGAACCAATGCTGGGGCAGACAGGGCCTGCCTCATTCTCTAATAACTAAACAAAATTCACCATGGCTTTGGTTCTCAGGGAAGGAAAAAGAAAATTTGGCAAGGGGGAATCTTCTAGAGATTCCCACTGTCAAAACAAATAGAACAATACCTTAAGCATTATTTCTGGATACACAAAATGCCCTAGAAGTGCTATTAGACCAGTCAGAAGAAAACCAATCATAAAGCTAACCTCTCTCATAACTGCAACCCTTGAAGTCCTCCTGTCACCACAAATGTGCATTTTTGAAAGCATAATAACAGGGAACAAAGTATTAGCAAGCATCACATGGTGATGTCTGCTAGTGCTGCTCTATTTCCATCTGTGTCAGCATTCCCCTTAGCAGCCCCCATATTGCCTCAGAAATGCACATCCAAATACTGTGGTGGTTCCTGCTGCAGGAACAACTTGACCCTGTTAAGCTGTTCATGATGTTCCTCCCTCTGTCCCTCCCATCTGAGGTTGCACTAGATATCAAGGGCTTGGAGTCATCTTGCCCAACTTTCAGCTACCTAAAACTTAGGCAATTCACATGAATTAGGCATCCTCTCTAGTCAAATGCCAAGAACATGCATCTCCAGAACAACTCAGCCCACTCTAAAATAGCTGTCTACAACTAGTGGACTGAACTACACTATGGTGGTTCCTGTCTCTATCCACTGACAATCAAGAGAGCAGGAAAGACTCAACACCTCGTTCTAGTCTTTCTAAAATTAAACTAAATTAATCCTACCCCACTTCTTTCCTCTTGGGACTATCACATTTCCCTCTGTAGACTCAGTTTACAGATTAGCACAAACCAAGTAAAGCCTCCTTGCTTCTGGCAGCCTGTGCAGAGTGCTGCCGGTCAACCAGGACTGTTTGTGCACATGGAGGAGAAATATCTTATCTCCTTGTTTCCTTTGCAGTTTCCTGAAATAGGTTTGGGCCATTCTCAGAATGCACTGCAGGATCAGTGAACATGTAGGGGTAGGATCAGTCCTGTGCAGATTTATGACATGTGATCTTGAAGTATTCTTATATTATTTGAGAAAGCAGTGGGGGAAGGCAGGGGTTGCTTGAAAAAGTACAAGGCTTTTGTTGTTCAGACAACAAACCTGAACAGTAAAAAGCCTGGCACTGTTCTGTCACTGTGGGCTGACCCTGTTCTCCAGTCCAGGCCCCAATCTGGTTTAGTTGTGAAATACAGCAACAAGTTCAAGAGTGTTAGTGAGATCAACAATCAATCCCAGCGAACTCCAAGGAACCCATGGAAAGAAACAGAGAGATTGTCTGTTGCCCTTTAAGGCTTTCAGTGCTTTCCACAGGCAATTCAGTACACACTGATAGACTAAATGGCTTGTTTATTTTTCATCTGCAGGTGCAGAAGGGTTTATGCAGACTGACATGTTAGTTTTATCTTTAGAGTTGTTCCCACGCAGCTGTGCAGAGCCATAGGCCTCCTTAGTTTTCTTTTCAGCAGGAGGACAGTCAGCTTTCTTTGGGGTCAGCAAGGGAGAGTTTTGCTGCATCATTCTGAACTCCCCCACTGTATAGGTCTAAATCCCTCTTTATACTGAAGTCTTTAAGCTCAGCAGAAAGACAGCAGGGCTTCAAAGAAGACACTTGGTTTGTTTGTTTGTTTGTTTATCAAGAACTATGTCCTCCGGACATTCTAGTTCTACTGAGGACTTTGGCTGCTTCAGGTTCCCTTCCAAGGGGGAGGTCACAGTTAAATGTCCAATGCAACATCCCACCAGCCCACCATCTAAGCAGCAGACACAGAGGCAGTCTGACCAACACACGATTTCCCCTTTAAAATCACTCTTGCTTTTGTTGGACACACAGCTTCTTAACAAAACAGTGGACTGCTCCTGCAAAAAGACCCTGAGCTGCAAAATAACCCAATGAAAACAGCCAGGACAGCTCAGGCATCTTATTTCAAGATTGACAGGATGGTGTCTACTGACAGTAGAGTGGCTGCTGCTCCACTCAACATGCTGCCCGTGCTTATGCTCCTCCCCACGCCAGCAGACATGTCGAAGCCTTTTCTATTCATAGCAGGGACAGGATACTGCTGCAAGGTTCCTAGATCAGAGGGGGAATGCTTAAAGCTGTCCCAGAGATCTCTGACACTGCAATTCACTGGCTGACCATGAGGCAGGCCGCATCACTAGATAGGAGAGAGGCCAGCATTATGGTTGGTAAAGGGTACTGATTCATTTCAGGGACTACCATTATTCTAGATCACTGCTGCACCCTGTTTATGGGCATCTGTTTCACAGGAAGCACCGAACTGTTGGAACTGAGAGGGAGGGAAAGTAGTGGCACTGAACAGACCAGGATGAAATCAGAAGGATTTGATGAAGCCACCACTGCATGTGGAGGTTGAGCACTTTTGTGAAGTGGGGTACACTTGCTGAGCTGAAGAGTGACAGAACTGGACAAGAACAGCACAGAGTGCTGCAGGCCTGATGAGCCCAAGGATAGCCATCAAAAAAAAAAAAGGGAAAAGAAAAAGGGTAGCATTGTCTCATGTTGCCAGCATAACCAGTTTCTTTTTTCACAAATACAAGTTAATCAACAGATACATATTTCCTTTGGAGTCTTAAAAAGAAATTTTTAATGTTAAGGAAACCAATAAGCCCAACATTTCACACCCTCTTATTCGAAGTGCAAGCATTCCACTCTCGTGGAAGAGCCATGCCAGGACCAGATTTGGCTACGTGCACAGTTTTGTGACCGCTTATGAAACAGGCTTTGCATCTCCTCCTCCCCGCTTTCATGCTTAGTTATAAACTGCCTTATAAAGAGAGTTACTGTTACAAGGCAGGCAAGTGACTGTTTTTTTCTGAACCTTTACTTTGTCTAATATGTTTCAGATTTCTGCAGTCTCTGCCAAGCTTTTCCATTCCCCCTTTTTTTTTCTTTCTTTCTTTTTTCCTGAAGACATAAACCAGTCTTATGACTGGAATGGCATTGCCAAGAAAAACAATCTAGGGCTGATTTTTAGCATTACATAACAACAGGGCAGTTTAAGAAAAAATACTAAGTCCAAAGCAGCAGGTTGAGTGCAGTTTGTGCAGCAAAGAATTAGAGCTCTGAAAAAAAGAACTAAAGAAATCAAGCAACTGGTGTAGGAGATCTACCTCTTTTCACCTCTGAGTCAGTATTTTACAGCTCTTCTGAGCTGCCGATATATAAAAGCTACAGTGTTTGGTTTAGCTTTATGAAAAGACTTCATGATATGATTTTCATTTGTTCTGTACATGGAAAAAAATGCCGTCATCCTAACTGGTGGTCACAAGAATGCAAGGAAAGAAGAGGAACAAGAACACTCTCCCAAGGCTGGCAGACCCCCTGCTATAATTTCCTTCTTGGAATTAATGAAAGTGCTGCATGGAAAAGCTTGCGCTTCCACAGTCTAACGCTGTGCATGTTGAACACAAAACAGGACTCCAGTATCTACAGAAGAACATCTGGCACCTTTTACTACCAGAAATTTTAAAAATAATGAAAGAATTCAAGTATTCAGCATTGTATGTCAGGAATGATCTCTTCCTGCTCCTTTCCCATTTCTACCAATTGCCAGTTTTCTTCCATTCTGGCTGGCCAATACAAAACAAGTTGAGGTGCTGATAAGTATGCAAACTCTGTTTGTAATTACATGTTAATTAGAATCATTATTATAATATCTACAAGCCTGTGTGAAACGTCTGCAAACATACCTTCATCTGCTTGACTGTGTATCGCATCGTTCCAAATGGTCCATCTTTCATGAGCTTCTTCCCCACCACTTTGGCTCGGATCACTGTCATAAGGGAAAAAAAAATAAAACAAATTATAAATAACTTTAAACAGCATTTATGCTGTACCCTCCACTTCAAAAACCCCCCAAAAAAACTACTTAGATAAATTATTCTGTAAAATAAAACTCCAGGCCAACCTTCCTCTCAGTTTATTCTAAATCTCACACACAGTGATAGCATGTAAAATGCGATGCCAAAGCAAGTATTTATTTAGACGAAATCCAGTTCTGTGTGAAGAATAAGAACAAGCATTATTTATGGTTAAATCTCGCTGAAATCTGCAAGTCAGACTATAGCTGAGACCAAGACAGATTAACTCTTTGCGCCAAGCCACTGTGATGAAGTTTGTATTTAATGTCTTGAACTCTCAACATACAGGATGATGTTCAATAAGATACTACTTTTAAATTGTTCTTTCAGTGCCCAATGCAGCTTTTGCTTCCCAATAACCACAACAATACAGAACAGTGCAAAAAGCTTACCCCAGCTTTTTGAATAATCTGAAGAACAGATTTAAAGGAAGACACAGGTCTGGTTATACGCACCAGTTCCTGGACCTTGTTCCGTGAGGGTGGTGTCAAATGAAGACAAACTCACTCTGCTCTGATTTATATCCTGTGCTTTAGCCAGACTTGTCAAAGACATTTTAAACTAGCTAAGACAGTCCTGCTGGCTTTGGTTCAAAGAGCCAACAAAACCTTCATTCATTGAGTGTAAAACTTAAAATATTTTTACTTTTCTTAAACTTCTATTATCCAATGTCAGTAAAATCCAGTAGGATTTTATTAACTCTTCTATTTAACAAGTTGTCAGACTTCAACTTACTCTCATCTTCAAATATATTTAAAGAACTAACTCCCTCCATTTGTTGTCCACAACCACCACAGCCACCAGCAAAGCTACAGAAACCAGACTGTCTAAGGGTCAATGAGAAAGAACACAATTCCTTTAATTCCTTTGTGAATTCCAGGATAGTTCACTAATGCTGGAGTCTATAGCAAGGAGTGCCAAATGTCTTATCTTCACCTATTGCATATCTGATACAGCGAAATTGAAAAACTTGGTGTTGGCCAACACATCTTAAACCAACAAAGAAATCTTATTGAAGATGATAAGAAATATACTAAAAGGCAGCATTACAAAATGATAGGTTCCAAACCACAACACTGTTAGCATGTAAGATGACAGGCACATTCTCAGTTGCTGACAAAATACCTAAAAACATATCTTCTTCAGGTATTTCACTGCTAGCCTGGCAGTCCTTTAACTTTGAGTTAGAGTAGCACAGCCACTGGAGACAGAAACTTGATTTATGGACTAATCAAGAGCTTCATCAAAGGGCCAAAGATTCAAAATGCACATCTACTCTAGCATGTTACAGTATCCTAATTTCAACTAATTATACCCTTGCAAGCAAGTAGAAGGGTCTGTATTTTCATATTATTGTTCCCCAGTAGAGCTGGAGAAGAACAACTATCCAAGAAAATTCACTAGAAAAGCCACGACTAACTTTAGTGTGGGCTGTCACTTCAGGTCTTTTGTAATTGGGTCAAGCCCTCTGTTTCTCCAAGAAGTCGCCTTTATCAGCACAATGGTAACTTTCCTAGTTAAGTTCTTTTCTTTAGTGAAAACCCAGTAATGAACAAAGAACCCACACTGCCTGATTTTTTCCATATTGAAGGAAAAGTCAAGCTGATAGCCAAGAAGCGGAGGATACTCCAACTCAAGTCTACCCCCCATATCTTGTGAGGCTAAATTCCCACCCCCTGAGGATTAGATGCATCTGAGTAACTGGAGAGAAACGCTGGATGGACAGCACTGCTCAGAAGTTGCTCTTGCACATGTAGCTTCAACACCCTAAGCCTCCACGCATAAGAGCCACTTGTAAATCTGCCCAGAACAGAGTTCCAAGCTGCATATCTGCAGCCACATGTTTCCCAGTTCCCATCTTTGCTCCTTCAAACAACCACTCCCCCGTTAAACAGCTAGACCACTCTACATACCTGGTCAGAAAATAAAGAACACTGCTCCTAACTGAGTAGGGGCCATGCATACTTGCCAGAGTAACTTTTTACCCTCTGCAAATTACCAGAAATTTACAGTATTCCTGTTGCAAATTCAGTCTGTGTTACATTAACTGATTACTTCTGAGGACTTCTGCTACTTGAGGAGAATGAGGCAAAAGGTATTGTGACTGCTCTCCTGAACTCCTCCCTTCTCCTTGAAGCTCTATTACAGTACTACTATTACTGATGGGAAACTTTATCCCACACAAGTGGTCACCAAAATAGCTGCATATTTTTAAACCACAATTCCTTTGAAGTACTGCCTATGAAAATACTCCAAGATGAATGTTTCTCAGTACCTTGGGGGTTCAGGTCAAGTCACTTTGTGGGACTGGAGCAGTTGGCAAGGTCCCATGAGTGATTTGTAATTATTTATGAAAAGTTAAATTAGATAGGGGTATAAATCTTGATAAGACAAGTATGGTAACCATGCCATGATACAAACAGGAGAAAACATACATACTGCTTCTCAACCTTTGACATGATTAAAAAAATAAGGGAGAAAACTGAGAAAGAAAACCAGGTATTTAGTTAATATTTTAAAAATTGCTATTATGAAAATAATAAACTGCTATGTTTGAGGATTCAAGAAATGCACCTAAAAATTTATCACAAATTATTAATGTATTTATATCATTTCCCTTACCTTTTGTGGGTTTTGTAAAGGCAAACAAATCAGAATGGGCATAGGACAAAAAGGACCTATATGACCTTTTATGTGCCCATATGCACACATATCTAACTCAAGTACTCTTTAACTTAACTTACTCTGTGGTCATTTTCTCAAAGATTCACAGGAAGAATAAGGCTGAAGGTAAGATATAAAGCAGAAGAGGCCATTGACTTTACAGCTGAGATAGCAGAAGGCATTCTTTTCGTGAGTCAAGGACCAAACAGGCAATACTGGATGTGAAGGAGGTGGATGTGCTAGGTTAAGAGAAGCATTCACCGAGCTGAGGAAACAGCACGGTAGCAACCAAGTAATTTCATCCAGGCACACATTAGCTACTACATCCTGAAAGACAATGCAGTCACTGGTCACAGCCAGCACAGCTTCATGAGAGGAAAGTCCAGCTTATCAAAGCTGATTTCCTTTGATGACAAGGGAACCCACCTAATTGATCAAGGAAAGCCAGCTGATGTAATCTTTTTGGATTTGAGTAAAGCTTTTGATACTCTCTCACATAGTGTCCTTCTGGACAAAACACATAATGTGGAGGATGAGCAGTTGGCTCACAGGGCAAGCACAGAGGGTGACAGTGAATGGGGTAACATTAGATCAGTGACCTGTCACTAGTGGGCTTCCACAGGGCTCCATGTTGGGCCTTGTGCTTTTCAACATCTTCATAAATGACTTGGATGCAGGACTGGAAGGGATACTAAGCAAGTTTGCAAATGACACAAAACTGGGAGGAACTGTTGAGTCCCTCAAAGGCAGGGAGGCCTTGACAAATCAGAGGGCTGGGCAATCACCAACCATATGAAATTCAACAAGGGAAGTGCTGGATTCTGCACCTAGAATGGGGCAACCCTGGACATTCATACAGACTGGGGAAGAAGATGCTGGAAAGGAGTGCCACAGAAAGGGACCTGGGGGTTCTGGTTGACAGCAAGTTGAATATGAATCAGCAGCGCCCTGGCAGCCAGGAGGGCCAACTCTGTCCTGGGGGGCCTCAGGCAAAGCATCATGAGCCTGTCAAGAGAGGGGATTGTCCCACTCTGTTCTGCACTGGAGCAGCCTCACCTTGAATATTGCAGCAGTTTTGGGCACCACAATATAAGAAAAATATTAAGCTCATAGAGAGTGCCCAAAGGAGGGCAACAAACATGGTGAAGGGCCTTGAGGGGAAGCCATATGAGGAGAGGCTGAGAGCACTTGGCCTGGAGGAGACTGAGGAGAGACCCCATCACAGTCTACAACTTCGTCATGAGGGGAAGAGGAGGGACAGGCACTGATCTCTTCTTTGTGGTGACCAGTGGCAGGACCCAAGGGAATGGCCTGAGGTTGTGTCAGGGGAGGTTTAGGTTGGATACCAGAAAAAGGTTCTTCCCTCAGAGCATGGCTGGGCAATGGAACAGGTTCCCCAGGGAAGTGGTCACAGCACCAAGCCTGACGGAGTTCAAGAAGCATTTGGATGATACTCTCAGGCAGATGGTGTGACTCTTGGGGATGGTCCCGTGCAAGGCCCAGAGCTGGACTCAATGATCCTTGTGGGTCCCTTCCAACTCAGCATATTCTGTGATACATTCATGGTAGCTATTTTCCCCAATTGAAAAGCAAAGGCATCAACTGTCCTGGTTCAATCCAGCCTGTGTTCTTTATCGGGGCCAGCCACTAGATGGTGACCCTGTCCCAAATCTCACCTTCCCCTGACAAGCGGGCAGCAGTACAGGCACAGGCTAACACCACAAATCCCAGTTGCTTGCTCAATTGCACCATGAGAAACAGATGCTTTCACACAAGTGGGCTGGTCATCATCCATAAACAGCATTTTAAGTGGAGGCACACCCTTTAGAGACCAGGATTTGCTCCAAAACCATTTCCCTTGTGATCAATTACCATGAATGGCTCGGGAGAGTAACAACTGCTACACTTCTCATTATTCCTTCAAGGATTTATTTTATTGGTGTGCAATATGAGTATTTTAAAGTGAGAGCTTTGGCTGAGATGCATGTTCACTGCATTGAAGTGAAGGATGTGGAAGACTCATGTTGTTTACTAATGGAGACACAGGGGACAAGTTATTCTCCCAGTGAATTCTCTGACATCCAAATAGTGGCAAAATAAAATATATGGGGAGCAGCAACGTGACTGGGAGGCTGAAGAAAAGCTCCTTCTATCCGTAGGCCACTGACTACATCAGAAACTGGACAACACTTAGAAATGCTGCTTTAACACCAGACACAGGACAAGCCAAAGAGGATGGTTGCCATTTTATTCATCCAAAGACTATACTAGGGCTCACTTCCAAGCGCAATTTACTGAGACCTTTTCACCAGCTTTACTAGCAGCTCCCTCATTCCGTCTGCCTCACAAGAACTCCTTACTGTGCTGGTACATGCTGGAGGGCTCACATCAGGCAGGACTAAGGCAGCTGGTATGTTTTAGACTCCCAAGTATACTTAGCACACTGCTGAGATATTAGTGGCATTTATGAGAGGGTCTGCTAGTGTGGTCAAGGCAGGATTCTTTTACCCATGGATTTTCTAGCACTGCTGCTGATGCTGCTTCTAAGATAGAATTGCTGTCTACCTTGGTCACTCTCTCTCACAAGATGCATTCCTTTTCCCACTCCCCTGGCTGATCTGTTAGCAATTACTACCAACACTCTTGGCTGCCTTAAAAAAAGAGGACCATAACTAAAAGTGGACTGTGTCCTTTGGACTGGAAGCATGGCCCAACTACACGCAGCCTCCTGGGAGGCTTCATTAAATTGTCTGGTGGCTGTAGGCTTCTATGAGCAGCAAGTAGCTAGTGCCTGCTCTAGTAGAGGGACAAGAAAGCAATCCTTCCCCCATTCCTCCACTTCCACAGCAAAGCAGAATGGAGAGGGAAATACAGATGACAGCAGGGGATTCATGAAGAGGGGAAAAAAACAGAAGCCTCTAGTCTGTTTGATGATCTGTTTGTACTGAGTCACCATTTCCTCCATAACCAAAATAGAATTAATTTACGAATCAGAGTATTGGATTTGAAGGCTTCTTCCAAAGCACAGGAAGGCTGAAAAAATACAATAGTTTTCTCTTGCCTCACTCCATCATGACCTCCAGCCAAAGCCACAAAGGCAAACCTCTTTTGCTTTGTCTTGGAAGAAGTCAAAACCAGCTGTAATGGTACACAGGATCACCAGAGAACTTCATCAAGAAAGCAAAAAACAGGTAGTGAAGTTAAGAGACTCACTGCTGGTTGCCTTCCACTCATACCCCTCAACCAATAAACAAGTTCCCATTACTGGCAGTCGAAATCTCGACTTCTTGCCGTTTCAAAGTGCTCTTACGAACACTGACTGAGAAAGAGCACCGTCTTGGCACCAATCACCTCTACCAGTCAGTTGTCACATAAACATCACATCGTAAAGGACTTGTATTTACTTCAGCAGGTGTTGATGACTAACAATAGAAGTCTAAATAAAAACAGGAGAAAGCAAGACACACAGATAACTTTCCTTCCCATGTTCTAACCAGAACTATGACATTTAATTTTGGCCTTTGTCTTATGGATCCAAAAAACTTTTCCCGTCTGTGGCATGGCAAGGCTGTTTGAAGGCCACCCAAAAAAAAGTGGAAGACAATTTAATGGCTTCGCCCAGGCCCACGCTCTGTATAAAACAACGGATTAAAACTGCACTTGCTAAATATTAACACATTTCCCATCCCTGCAGATTTTCTTGCCACTGAAAGTCTGTTTGCAGGACATGCTTGATTTCCAACACTGCAAAATAAGGAGTAATACAACTCTTTCACACAAGACTGTGATTGCATCAGACCTCCCATCACTTCAGAAAGTATGAACTGCTCTAGAAGGGCTTTACTGGGGAGGAAGTTAATCCTCTCAGCAAGACCATAAATTAAAGACTCAAGGTTGCATAAAACAAGCAGAACTTAGTTTGTGCTTGGCATTTCACCTGTAGCTTATTAACTGGATACAGTCTTTCTGATCGCAGCAGTATCAAGCTTTTTCTCCCTCCCCATATGGTGTATTTCACCCTATGAAAGTCCAAGCTCCCTCTGAAATACATTAGAATCAGAGAGAAACTAGAGGACTCTGTTAGATAAGAATCTGTAAAAATCGCTTTGGACATTTCATTCAGGTTCCTATATGCAATTTGGTTGAAGACTCTGCCCAGCCCTGCCCCTGCATCTAACTCCTGATGTTAATTCCTTGCTTCCCCATCATACACAGACAGTCTGTTAGAAAAACAGAGGAAAGACTAAAAGGAGTAGGAAGAAAGGAGGGATCTAAAATGCATTTATATCCATTTACATAGAATCTCTAAGATCCATATGTAGATGTTAGTACATGTAAAAACTAGCTACATAAAATACTTTGTAAAAAACACGTAGAAGATAAAGGAAGAATAGAGGAAAAAAACCCAGTTTCTGTTCTTACTAGCTATTACAAAACTCAGGGAAGCCAGGTAGACATAAGAGATCAGCTAGAACAGGCACAGAGTGAGTTGAGTCACGGGAGTTACACACTTTGCTAGGTTAGTCTCACTGCTTGCACCAACAAAACGTTCTAGGTTTGCTACAGATCTAAGCAGAGGCACCGCAGACTATGTCATGAGCGTGCCTACAGCTTTGAGAACCCTCTGGTAAAATAAACAGAGAAACCGATGTCATTCCTGCCAACTAGACATTTCTCTGTCTCCTTTTTGGTAGGCTGGGGTTTTTTTTAACCTTCCATCTAAATATTTTTTAACTAGTCCCTGGAAGCTGAATTCAAGCTAGAGGCAAAAGACAGTAGGCAAGTATCAGAGTAAAGGAAGGAAAAATGATACAAGTGAAGGGAGGGGAAGGGAGTGCCTCATGTACAGAGGGCAGCAGAGGCATCTCGCATCTCTTTCCAAGGAGTGTTTGCAGTAGAGTGCATGTTGTCTCATTTTGTGCCTCTGACAACTGCCAAAGACAGAAACGCTTTCAGCCAAGGTTAGCAGTGTTGGAAAGATGGTTGTCAAAACCAACACACAAAAGCACTTCCAAAGCCAGCTTACAACGGTGGATAAAAATAACAAGCATATGACTCAAAGCAATGCTCAGTTCAAAACACCTTTTCCATTTCCTTTCAGTCAACATAAGATCAGTGCAATAGAACATGATTTAGGTCAGTCCTGTCTTCCAGATCAAGTACTTCTTGACACATTACATACAGGACGAGGGGAAGGCAGGCTGAGACAGACAAGGCTCTGGTTTCTCATAGCTCTTTGGAATTGTTCAGTGGAGCCACAGGTCTAAGCTTTCCACTCAGAGAATATGGCAGAGCTGATGTGAGACCAATTAGGGACAAATGGAAACCATATGTGATTTTAATGAAACAAGAAGCTGGTGCACATAACTTACTGCTGCAGGAGTATTTACTGCCTGAAAGGAATGCGCATCTGGCATTGATCGTTTCCCAACCCATCAAGTGAGCAGTAACATGGAAAGCAAATTGGAGCATATGATGAGAGATGAATTACCTAAAGAGTACAGTTCGGGGAGCAGCCTCTGCGAGGAGAAAACATGCCCTTTGCCTGTGATTTAGTGATATAAAGTTGCAAGTGAAGCTGATCTTCCATTTCCACAGATCATGATGATAAAACTACAAGAACAAGTGCTACGGTGATTAAAATGGTTCGAGTGGTATTTTAAAGAACCTACTACAATCACAGAAATCCCATTCTGAGTCACACGGGACAGACTTTTACTCTCCTGAGGTCATGGGCACTGCTTAAAAAACAAAGTGCTGCTGATCCTAAACAAGGGTAATACACAGTCCCCAAATTATGCGACTTTCAGGTCTACATCAAAATGGGTACACCATGAGCAGATTTCAGGTCAAAGAGGCAGTGCAGACATACCCTTTTGATCCTTTTTTTTTTTCTTTTTGGCTGCAAATTTCCCAGGAAGCTTTACTTCTGCTGACAAAATCCTTAGCCTGCAAAGCTGTAGAGAAGTTTCTCTGCTGGGTTATGGTTATTTCTTCCGTAGACTGTTGTGTTGCAGCTTGATACCTGGTTTTCAGAACAAACCCACTAGCTTCACCAAGCAGGAAAGAGACTGCTGGCATACATCAGAAGAGGAGGGGAGGGAAGATGCTCTAATCCAGCACTTGACCATGAATGTCCAGGGTTGAACCCGGTAGATGCTACTTCACGTTTCAGGTAACAGCAAGACTTCAGCAAAACCAGACGCACAGAACTGGCATGTCTTTGCTCCTCAGTGCTAGATTTCCCCTGGACCATATCCAGAGTTAACAAGTATCATAAATTCATCACTGTATTTTTTGAGGATGCAATAGAAAAATTCTTGAGTCAAATCTGTCTATTGATTAGTCTTCCAAACAGTCCAAGAGGAAGAAGAGGAACAGGAAGGGCAGACTTGCTGAAGAGAACATCTGAAGGCAGTTTTCATTTGTGCATTAGAAATAGGGCAACTCTGACAGCCCATATAGACCTTTAAAAACAGGGATTATCAAAAGCCACAGGCCTGGACACTCCCTGCTTCATCAGCTTACTTCAGAGGACTCTCCTTGCTTCAGCACCTTGCCCAACTGGGACGGGTGCCAGCATTCTCTGAGGAGGCTGCACTCCACTGATCACATGGTTTACGCTCAATTTTGCACGTAGGAGCTAGAGAGGAAGAACTGTTTGTGAACATGTATAGATTTCAAGGGTACTGGGTGGGCCTGCTAATTCCTTCCTGCATTAGAAAACTTGCACTAAACTGACAGGCTAAGCAGCTGTCCACACCAAAGAGGTACACATATTTAACCAGGTCAGGCCTATACATCCTGCTCTTCTGTTCCTACTTGCACTGGATGTGACAGTGCCTAATATTAGGACAAATGCTGGAATCAAACCTGTGTTCAAACAATTTCTCCCATGAGAAATTTGCCCACCATTCTCAAGACATTATCAGTTGTTCTGCTGACAGCATCTGCAGGCTGTTCACATACATTGGACAAGTCCATGACATACTTCTAGTTTGTCATAATGCTTAAGGAATTTACTAATTGTCGACTTTATTAATGTCTGTTATGTAACCACAGTAATTAATACTATGAAGTTGAGCGTAGCTACATGAAGAATTTTATCCTGGATTCTTGAGCACCATGTAAAGACTTAGGTGTAACACTTGGATCCAGATTCAGTGTTCATTAAAGCAAGTAGAAAACTTCCCTGTGTCCTGAATGAGCCTCACATACCACAGTTCCCAGCAGACTACAGGTCAAGGTCAAGACAATATCAGAGCAATTTGACCAATTTACCCACCTATCCAGAACTTTCCAGAATCCCATGTAGTGCTCTGCCATAACTATATTCCAAAGCATCATCCTTAGTTTTTGACCTTTGAAGGCCTGAAGAACTTGATGTTGATTTGTTGTACACAAATACTGCACAGTGTACTTCCTCTGGCTCTGAAGACACCGAATTTTCCCTGTGTAATGACACAAATAATTGACAGCAGAAAGGGTAGGTAGACACTGGCCAGTTACCTTTCTTCTTCAAACAGCTTCCTCAAGCTCCCTGACTCTCCTACTGACAGTCAAAGTTGTTTCATGGAAACTGCAGTAGAGAGAGAAACAGTATAATCATCTCATTCTTTTACTACCCAAACTTCCCTCATACTACTTTTCATCAAAATTTTATGTCCCTGAACAACCCAATAGACCATAATCAGAATGGATTTCAAGAAGTTGTGCTTATATGCATCCTTGGTGCTCTTACTGAAATATTAATGAGAGATGACTTTTAGCTGGACTTGTGTAAGCACAGAGAATACACTGAATGACCAACAGTGTTGTTAGTCTAACACCAATTGTTGACTTCTTGATTTGCATGACAAATATTTATACAAATTCAAGACTAACCCATGTTGTTTTATTCTTAGTCATTATTGATAAATAGTGGGTTTTAAAAGGAAATTCTCAAGTCTGACCATATGAATCTGATAAAGATTTACTTCAAGTGAATGTACCAGTCACTTAGCTCATGTGTGCTACTCAAGTTCAAGAGCTTCTGAAAGCATTCTTAATGAAAACTTTCATAAATTTCCAATCTGGGGGAGGTAAGCTTGCATTCTGGTATCACTTCTTAGGTGTCCTTGTTACTTTTAAAAATAAAAAAAAAAACCCTAAAGGTCACAAGATATGGTTGGATAATCATTTCACAGCTGCCCTGGCAGAGCAATGGCTATTTCTGAATGCTCTAAGGCCCATTAACCATTTGGGAGGCAGAAGTTCTCTGGATACTGCACTGCTGAATGTTTACAGATAAGGGTAATCATTTCCAGGGTATACACCAAGTCTGACTGCTTCCTGCCGGTCTAAGTCTCCTGAGACACTGCTGTAACAGGACTATTTTGGCAACGTAATGAACCACCCTCCCAAGAGCCAGCTTTTCAGGACTCCAGTTAAGCTCGCACCTGGAACACAGGTGTAAGCTTGTTTAAACATTGACAGGGAAGGAACTAACAGAAATACAAGGGGAAATACCTCGTCTCAGTCCACTGGCAGCAACACAACCACAAAGCAAACTCGTTTGTTCATTAATGCAGCAAACCCCAGGAGAACTGCCCGTTGACAAGGATTGGAGCAAGCAAAGAGTATCTAGATTTGTATTTTAAAGGGAATTCTCAGCATTCAGAAAAAGCTAACTATAAACCCTGAACGACTAATAAATTGGAATCTTTCCCAGCTTGAGAGGTAGCATGTAAACCTGATCAAAATCAGCACTTCCAGAAGGGGAGGCTGTTACTGTTAAACCATCAGGGATGTTTCTGAAAAGACTTTTTCCTGTCAGGAAATGCAGCTTTACTTAAGTCACAAATTTCTAAGGAAAGTATCAATTTCAGTGAAACTGGTTTTCAGGTTTCCTTTCAG
Source organism: Pachyramphus minor (assembly GCA_013397135.1). Lineage (NCBI taxonomy): Eukaryota > Metazoa > Chordata > Aves > Passeriformes > Tyrannidae > Pachyramphus > Pachyramphus minor. The sequence goes on from VYXB01006804.1 coordinate 751,107, forward strand.
AAAAACTGAGACCTATTCTGATCCTGAATCAGCAATGCTCTTCAACTGCACTTGAAGTCTTAATGTTGATATGAAATGAAACCTTCATTCAAAATGGACATCTGGAATTAACCCTTCAAAACATTATATTCAGATGCATTGAATCACTTTTCCCAGAAAATTCCATGCTGAAAACTCTGATATTTTCATTTTCCCTCACATTTCAGATGGAATAAATTTCCGCCATTTCAAAATTCTCTATGGAACAGAAATTCTGACTCTCTCCAGCAAGTTTTTAGACTTCCCTTTCATTGTATAAATCAGAGGTGACAAAAACAATCTCTAATGACAGAAGAAGGACTAAATTCCATTTTTCTCCTCATTTTTGAGAAGTGGCAAATAAATTCATACCAGTGAGAGTTGTAGGTGCTGAGAACTACCATAATTTCAAAAAGTAAGCTATTATCCCCCATGATCTCAGAGTATCTAAACTAAAATCAGCATTCAGCATCAAAGATCAGTCTTTTAATTCACTGTGCCAATAAAAGTCTGTCCACACTGAAGACTATAAATGAACATCTATGTAGAGCTATTTTTTAAAAGCAACTTAGGATACCACAAAACACTAATTCAACCTGTTCCTCACGTAAAACACTGGCCTGCTGAGCACTTGCACTTTGAGACTGCAGGCAAGTCAGAAAGTCAGTTCTGTGATAAATGCCTTCCTACTCTCTTTTTTCTTTCTAGCTGCTTCCAACATTTTGAAGCAGTATTGTTTGATTGCAGGCTGCTTCCTGAAGCTGCTTCCTTCAACTGCCTGCTGAACCCAGTGGGAATCTTTCCACTGATTTTAACTGGAGTGGGATCAGGCCCTAAATAAGTAGTGGAGGAATCCCTAGACTTAAAAACTAAGCAGCTGCCTCTTGCTTTCCAAAAGAAAAGTTTTTCCTGCAGCTGTTTTCCCCTAAGTGCCATCGCTCCAAACTGTAACAGGACTGGAGGAAGGGGGAGAAGGTGGAATCTTAATAACCCATTAAAAAGGAGTATGGACCATTGCGCAGCAGCTCTTTCAGTCCTACTCAAGCAGGGTCACTGCTGCCAGGCTCAGACAGCCCTAAGGGCACGGGAAAAGTCGTCTTCTTGTTTTCACATCTCATTCACGGAATGGATAACGAGGGGGAGGGAGGAATCAGCTTTTGGGTTAATTAGCACCATGAACAGACAGCTGCATTGTCATTAAAAGTTCAAGAAGTCATCAGGGTCATCATTGAACTGCAAGATGTACACACACGCACACGAGGCACACGTCTACGCCTGGGGTTTTAGCAGCCTTGCTCGGCTCTGATTTTCCCCTACCCCAACGGGTACACTTTGAGTCAAGAACACACTGAACTGTTGTAGGCTCTGAGGAGAAGACAAGAGTAAAGGCACTCCCTCTGAATAGCAGTTGTTCATCTCCTTGGTACTGCTTAATTTCACACTTAGTATACCAACTAAGAATAGTTAAATAGTTACACAGCTTTTTTTCCCCCCTGAGAAAAACCAGAGGCGTGGCTTACCAATGCAGAGTTACATGTTCACTTCTAATATTCTGTGGGATAAGCAGAACCCCAGTTAATGAAACCAGTCTGTTGGTGTACACTATTTCCTTCCACTGCTTCCTTCCACGAGCAAGAAGCTGAGGAAGTGCAAGTGCACATTAGGAAACTCAGAAATGAGCATGTATGAATCATAATGAAAAGATAAAACCTCTAAAATGTCAAGGACTGCTATTAATAAGATTTGGAGCAGTACTAGCCTCAGAGAGTCACAAATTGGCTTAAAAACAAAACCAACAAATTATCCAACTATGCAAAACAGCCACAGATTACATTCTCATTGCCACAGATTGCAGTAATATTTTCTGGTATGGGATTTTAGAGAAAACGCACTAAGACAAGTAAGGAATTCCCTGCCACCTTCCAAACAGGGTAGGGAAGAAATATAATCTTGAATAGCTGAAACATCACTGCTTCTGTAGAAAGCAGACTAGCACTGCCTGGTTCTGTCTGTTTTAGCTTTGCTGCTGATACACTCTGAAACTAAAATGGATCTGAAACTGCTATCACTATACTGAAATCTCACCAAAACATAGTTTTCTTTTTTGGGTAAAAGGATTACAGATCCTGTGTGCTCTTACTATTAAACTGGTAGGCAAACATGCAGCTAGCTCATGAGTGTGTAGTTCCATTTAATGGTTGGTCTTCGCTGAGGGAAATTACTCTGGGAATACAGAAAAAAGTGGTTTTTTTTCATTTTAACCAGTACAGCTCTGTTGCTCCCTGTGCATACCGGTTATCCACATCACTAATTTTCAGTATGTTTATGACAATACAGCATGTTGCAGCAACTCTAGCAGAGATGGAACAACATGAGGAAAAACATAGGAAAAAAGAGATATACTCAAGAATTCAGTGGAGAAACAACATACATCAGCATTTTGGGTCTCAGTGCCCAAGTTAAGAGACGTGCTGCAAGCTTTGATGGATTCCAACACAGAAGGGAGCCACATGGGCTAAGCAACTCCCCTTAGAAAATTCCTCTGAATTCTTTCTCTCCCATTAAGGATCTGGGTATTTTAAAAAAAAAACAAACCTGCTTTTCCCATAATTTTCAACAATGCAACCTAGCGATGCTGCCTCAAAACTCCACCACATTATTTCAGTAACAAGTTTGGTCATTCTTTCCTTGTTGGTCCACATATATTGAGGAATATGTGCTGGAAGGAACCCTGCCATGTGCTGAACTTATGATGGTTTGATGAATAAATATAGAACCTGCACAAAAATGTGAACCCCTGCGTGTGCCAAGACAACAACCACCTTAGAATCCTGTCTCAAAAAGCCTAATCAGGATGTGTGTATGCAATGTCAAATTCAGAAGAGGGGAGCTTTGAACAGCACAAAGGACAAAGTTTACGTCAATGGACCAAGATGCCATACTGCATAAAAGACAAACAGGAAAGCAGTTTCTGAGACAGGAGGGAAAGAAAGACCCTGGGCTTTCCTTTACCCAGCTCTTCCAACAGCCATTAGTACTGGAGGAAATCAGTATGAGAGAAGGGCATTCAGAAACAAACATGAGATCTTGCACTGAAGGAATCTTGCACTAACAGGAAGGAACCTATTGGCTTGAAAACTTTCCGGTACTAGTGAAAGCTTTGTTTCCCATACACCCAAATACAGCAGACAGGTGCTGTCTGCTGCTCTCAGTCTACACCATTTTTTAAATCAATTTAAACATGGCATTAGAATAAAAGCCAGTAAGGACCTGCTTCCCACTTTGCTTGCCGTTTTCTCAAAAGTGTCAGCCTGTTGGAAAGGACAAATCTCCTTGGGATCAAGTTGGCACTGCTACTCCAGCAGGCTTCTGCTGAGCTGCACAACACAGAGTAATGTAGGGCTCTGAAACATAAGTATTTATTAATTCTAGACTTAGAGCCTTGTAATTATTTGGCATCCGGAGAATCCTCAGAACAAAATATGACTAAATACATAATTCTCATCCTGTTGGCCTCCCAGTCAAACAGAAAAAGACCAAAACAGAATACTCTGGGAAACTCAAGAGATAGCTACAATTTAGAATGCGTGTGGGAGGCAAGTTAGACACTAGTCCTGATAAGAAAAATAGACTCAAGAATTGAAATAACAAATGCCTCTAGTTTTGGAAGGAACTTAAAACTGCAAGGTTTGAATTAATCTTTAATTACAAGGAATTAAGATGAGAGCCTCAGAAGGGGGAAAATCAGAGTATCCCCCACGAGGCTTCTGGAAGGTATATTTTATCACCATCAGAACTCCAGCCTAGCTGGATTATGCATAAGACTCACTATCACTATCAGGTTCTGCTGCAGGGTGCTTGCTCCAATGTAAAAGTATTAAAGGCAACATATTGATAAGGGTCGTTGGCTCTTTGCCACCAGATCTAGTCAAGCTTCTCTCTGAATGAATAACATTCCACTAAAACCTTCCTGTGATAATTTGGGGTCTCTTAAAGTACCACCTAGGAGTTCTGTCTGATACTGTAGAATCCTCTATTTCTGTGCTTCTCTGTAAAGCTGCAAACTGTTACACAGTGGGGGGAAAGCAGGACAGCTGCCTAATTCTATTGAAAATATACTGTCTGTAGAGAAGACAGAAACAGACTTATTGAAGTCTCTCCTTTTTATCTTGATCCTCTAAGGAAATAACCAACTAAATCCTTAATCCCCCCCCCCTTGGGGAAAAAAAAAAAAAAAAAAAGAGAAAAAAGGGACAGGTGTTGCTCTTCACATTTAGAGAAGTAAAACAAAGGGCTTACGAACTCATCCTGCCCTCACCCAGTACAATCATTTGCAATATTGAAGTTCTTGCACAGGAACTGCAGCCCTTGTCTTCCCACGCTTCTCTGGGTTTGTGATTTTTGCCCTGCGGGATGCTGAGGGAGGGCTGGGTGTTTTGTGGCTATTGAAGTACTGTACATGATGGCTACTTTAGTGCCCCAGGGATCACTTTGCTGTTTTACTTCCTCTTGGTCTGATCCACTTCACCAAAGCATTTAAGATATTCATTACTGCAAGTGCTATACTTCTGCAAGCAGTGTGGTCTCGCAACTAGTGTCTCCTCTTCCTTCTTTTCCCCACCCTACATTCTCCCAAATACCAGAAATTTTTCAGCTTTTAGCTCTGCACCATATGTAGCATATTATTTATTGGAACAAATAATTTACTCAGAAACAGACCCATGTATCCCATCCCAATCCAGAGGTGAGTATGATAAACAAGGAGATGTTTCACTCTTAAAGACATTTAAAGCAGGGGACCCAGCAACCTCACACTTCACAAGAGCTGATCTAAAACCTCTTTCATACTGTCACCTCACCTCCCTTTAATCTGCAATGTGTGTTTCTCTGGACCTATGCAAGGCAGGCAGGATATTTATAGCAGTGTCAGAAGAGGCAGGAAGTAGGGAACTGGGGTGGGTGCTTGGAAAGTGTATAAAGGACTTGGAACATGGGGCCCAGCCTGGAACTCCATCCCCCAAAAGAACACAGAGCTGAAGGAGAAGTGTCTGGGGAATAGCTGGTTTTCTACAGATATCCTCTGGCTCACTCCTCCTCTACCTGTTCCCTTTCCAACACCAGCCATTTCCTGTCTTTCAAAGTTAAGCGGAAGTTTTCCATTCTGTGGTTTTCCTGTCTTGGTACAAGCAAGCACATTTTTTCCCTTATATTTTAACTGTTTGGAGACCAACAAAAAAACCTGCTCACTAGAGGGGGAGGTTCCTACTTACATCTGATCCATGAAATTTGAGAGGGCTGATTAAACGTCAGAGGAGCAAGATCTTTGCTAGTTCATGTATTCACTGGACATGAGAGATTGAACTTATCTGAAAAAATGCTCCAGTGCTCTTCCATAGAAAATCAACAGACTAACATAATGCCAGCAGGCCTCCCTGCAGACTGCACTGCAGAAACACCCAATACTGAGCGAAACATGGAGAAAAGGAAACAGATGTTGAGTCCCCACGCTGTAATTACAATGCAGCATGAGGGAGTTTAAATTCAAGTCCTTCAGTCTGCGCCAGCAGGAGCTTGGGTCACTTTGAACACGGCCCTGTGGAATAGAAGAACTCCTGTTTCCTATGTGATGGTGTGCAACTTTTTTTTTTTTTAAATTAATAAGTAGAGAGCAAGAAGTAATAATGTGTTACCTTCGTGCTGTTGCACCTGGTGTAGCCATTACTACCCATGTAAGCACTGTGCAAGTCTGGTACAATTTAGAGCTGCTTTGCTGAAGTACCAGGGATCATGCAGGCCATCAGAAAGCTGAGCCTCTTATGTCAAAGTCAAGGAATTAAGAAATGAAAAATCTATAGGGTCTCTTTTTACTCCTTGGGTCCTTTAACCTATCTTTTTTACCTCCCCAATAAACTAGTTTTGAACTCTTAAGAACCAGCAGGATTGTGCTCCGACACTTAAAAAACAGATGGGCATCTAAGGAAGATGGTAGATTTTTTATCGGAATGTGTATTTTTCCCCAGAACCCATAACAAATGGCTCTGCCATTTGCACACTCTCCTTTTATCTCCTGACTGCAATGGGGCAGGTTACTACATCATGTATATCAGACGTGCCTCCAGACATGTTATACCTGGCTTAATTTCATTTGCTTCTGCTGCTGCACAATCATTTTCCAGATAAGCAGTATTTTCCTTATAACTCACCTGGCAAAAATTAAAGAAGGCCAAGCCCTTGCACACACACTCATGCAACTTGCATTTCTTGAAGGGCTATTTGAAGGAACTTAGCATTTATCTGAATGGAGGAACACAACAGCCCAATTTAGTTTACATGGGATGGTCTACCATGTGTCACAGCTAGTGACTCTTCTGATCTTGACCAGCCTGTATCTAGTTCTTCATCAGTGCCTCCATACTGCACCTCTAACTTCCACAGTAATCCTTCTCTCCTCCTTATACCCTGAGACTAATCTCTGAAGGGGCTTTGCCACTCCTACATCTCCTAAATAGCTTATCCCATTACAGCTTTCCCATTGAGCCTATTGTTGTGGTCACTCTCTTCCCCCATCTCTAACAAGGGCAGAACCTTTTTCAACCTGAGTCTGCTGACACAGGCCTCTAGTTCCCCACTACCACAACCCAAGACTATATCCCTAAGCTGACAATGGCCTCCCTGACTTCTCCCCAATCACTGCTCTCTCTCCTGGTTCCTGGTGCATTTCAGTCTCAAGAGGGACACCCCAAATCACCTCCTTTCTTCCTAAAATAAAAATGAGATTCTGCATCTCAGGCAAACCACAGCTGATGTCTGATGAGGTTTGCTGTTATTTTTCGCATATGCATCTCTCTGCTATTTAACTAGAGTTTTGTTGTCTGTATACTGTTTTTAAGGTCTGAAACTGCCCTTTGGAGAGGTATTATATAAACACTAGCAGGAATTTAGACTATTCATAGTCAACACTAATTTTTCCAGCACGTAACTCAAGAGACTTCTACCTTGTTTCCAGAAGACTCCCAGAATCTTTTCTAGCTGGCAGAAGTTTTGAATAAATAAAATAATCAGGGTTATGTAAAACTACTTGCATTTTTGTGTTATTAGACACTGCCAGTTAGAGCACTACATCTTCACTCTGATCACCCAAGAGAAGTACTTCACATTACAGTAGAAAGTTAGCTTTGGTTTTGGCAATAGTTTTTAAGCTCTCTAGTGTTTGTAACATTCCTCTTAGAAACCTGAAATGATCAAGTCAAATCCAACTCTGATAAAAGACAGCGAAATACTGGTGAGACAAGTGGCAATGCATCTGCTTTACAAAAGTTACAAGGCTGGTTCAGTATTCCCTCTCCCCAGTGACAAGATCCTGGATCATGTATAAGAGGGTGTAAATTCATTTAACCCGCCTTGGTTTCATTTACCTCGGGTCCAGCACCAGCCTAATACTTTCAAACTGCAGAAATTTGAACTTTGCCAGTCAACATTCTTTTCCCAAGCTATTCCAAAGTGAATCCAGTTTAGCTCTAGTTTTATATAAGGACTTAGCCCACTATGGGCAAATAACATTGGCAGCAGAGTCACTCGTGGGCAGAGCAGCAGTAAAAGCCCCAGCAGTGTGCATCCCTCCCATGTACCCTGAGAATTTCTACACACAGAGTGTTACTAGAAAGGTTAACCTTCAGCACTGCAATCTGCAAGGAGTGTTCAGTGCCAGAAACCTGTGGAGAAGTTGAAACAGTCTTGCAACAATTCCAAACGTAGTCAGCTGCTCTGATCAACCTTATGTCAGAGGAGTCTATGTACGGTGTAGTTAGCTTATAGAATAGTAACAGTCCAATAAAGTTACACCAGTAAAATTTCAAGTGTCACAGGTGGAGGTTCTTCAGAGGTTTAGATGAGCTACAATAGGCATTTAAGTTTAATGAAATCTGCATTTGCTTAACTAATTGGTGTTTCAAGGCACAATTTTCCTCTCATCTTGTAGACTACTTCATTTCACCAGTATAATTTGCTTCCACTTTACATCATCATATGAAAGATGGAATCATACCCTGAAAGTCTAGAGCAATAAGAAGCACATTAGAGCAAAAGCCTCTTCATCTTGGGCTGAAAAAAAAATAAATATCATAATTAAAAGGAAACTCAAACACAGTTACTGCAGACATTATTAGGACCAAAAATAAGTTCCTTAGCTTACCCTGGTTCAGAGTTGGCAAACACAGCTTGCCTGGTCTTGCCCGCTATAGCTCAAACCAAGCTGTCCTTTCAGGTTTACCAGCTCTTACAAACTTCCAGAAAGCATCTGGTGGAAGTTTCATTCAATGACAAGACCCCCTGCCCAGACCAAACAGGTTCCTTTCTTCAGTGATACATGCTTGCTTGGGCTCCATGAGAGCACCACATGGTATTGGGGCTGTGAGGAAAAAAAAATATGACCTTAGACAACACTGTTACACCTTAAAACTAAGTTTTCACCTTGATAGTTTTAACATCCAATTAAGGCCAAGGTGACTCACTGGCTCCTACTAAAAATTCTTGGTCCCACCCACCACAGCCGGGATTGAGTACAGGGATCCATTTCACCACATGGAAATTCAGTTGCCATTTATCTAAGAAACTCTGAAAGTGCAGGACTAATGGTATTTAGCGTCTTGGAAAATGGGAAGTGCACTAATGAAGTGGAGAATTACAGTGTCACCTTGTGCCACTCCTCCTGTGGTCAAACAATCAAATCTGCTCATCCTGAAAAACAGACATGAATAGAGCAGGTCCTTCCCAAACCCAGATGAAAACCTTTTCTAAGCTAAAAAATACTAATACTGCATATGGCTGCATATAACTATGTTCCCACCAGGCCAGTTCTTTCCACAAATATGAGAAGAGCAATTGGCAGGTGGAGATTTCCAATGATCATGTGGGAAATCAATGAAAATTACAAGGAAAGAAATGTCTACATAAAGCAAGGAGCTCCAAGGCTTAACATCAGAACATCTGGCTCTCCGCTGGCTCAGAGGTCCTGCTGGAGATACTTCCTGCAAGAAATAAGGAGTAAGCATATGCAACGATATAACATTCTGTACTACATCTTCCAAACAGTACTTTCCACCACTTTTATTTTTTAATACACACATCTGGAGAAGTGACTAACTCCAGACCCTACAAGGTGATCTCCCTCTTCTCATATTGACTTAAAATTGCAAATATCCAGGAAAACAAACAAACAAACAAAGAAAAAAAAACACAAGCAACTTCCATCTCCACTTCTGCTAAATAGGACAATTCAGTTTGGAATGGCCATCTTTCTGCCAGAAGACATGACCAGGCACACCTTCACCACAGCTTTTACCAGGGACATGGGAATTCCATAAAAGTTAAACAAATCTCCTCAATTTCTTCCCACATAAAATGAAATTTGCAATATTTTTTTTTTATTTTGTTAAGCTTTACATCACACTTCTCAGATTTCCTGCTTCTAAAATGCCTCAAAGGGAAATCCAGTCTAAAAATAAAACCACATCATTACTTCCTGAAGAAAAGTCTGATTCCAAAGTGGATACAGCATTTTTGCAACCATTACCACAACATGTCCCTCAAAAAAATTATTTTACATTCAGCTCAACTCAAAAGATTGGTATAATTCATTGGACCTGGTTTATTTTAACTTTTAAACTAATTTGGCAGACCTTACCTGTCTGCCTTAAAAGCTAAGACAGCACATGTGACCTCACTACAGAGTCTATGTCAAAGTAAAGAACCCATGTTCAAAATCTCATCTATGATCAAGTTGTTCTGCATATCACTTTCAGCTTCTTAGTGAGAAGGTGGAATGATCAATTCAAGTAAACCAGTGAAAGGGGCAGGTTTTCAATTAGGTGCTCAGACTTTGGGCCAAACAAATTCAATCGCTTTCTCCTTCTTTGCTTTCTTCCTCTTCTCCTATCACATTCTTAGTTCAAAGGATGGGAGCCACTGCAGGTGGTGTGAACTCAGTGCTATGGGCACAGGAGGATGGAGTGAAGCATGGCTTCCACCAAGGGAGTCTTAAGAGCTTACCTTCACCTCCCCAAAGCTTGTCAAACTACTCATCCAAACAGGTTCTTTAGAACAGACAGGACCACTACCCACTGGTAATCCTTGCTGAAACAGGTATTTCTTCCCCCAACACAAACCACAGAAAGGAGTTTTGAGCTCCTTTGAACTTAGGTAAGAGACAGTTAACAGTGCGACAGCTTTTTCTAAAGTATATGCACAAGATGAAAGTAAGGTAGCTGTGGAGTGGACAAAGTACTTTATCACTTGCAGACTTGCTTGTCAAATCACAATATCACATATTTTCCCCTCTTTTTTTTTTTTTCTTTGAAATGGGATGTGGGGCAGAGGGTGCCAGGCAGGAGATGTTTTCCAAACCTGTGAATTCAACATTCAGCAGCCAAACTCAAAAGTTCCTGCTGCTCCTGAAAAAAAAAAAAAAAAAAAAAAAAAACAAACAAGTCCCTTTCATGTCAGCTATGTCCAGCTGGAAATGTCACAGCTTTGTCACAAAGGAACAAAGCATGCCTGGTGTCTGTTCTTTCAAAAGATCCCTTAATTCAAACAAAAGAAAAATATTCACATCTGGAAGGGGTCATAGGCAGAGGGCGGGAGTGGAGGAAGCAAAGTTCAGATGGCAAGTCATAGCAGTTGCAGTTTGTCTAATTATTGTACTGCCCGTTCTGGCACTTACGATCCAGTTAAGAAAGAAAGCCAAGAGTTAAAACAGCAATTTTATTATTTATTGACCTCAGAGGGCCAGACAAGACACACCTCTTCACTTTTGCACCATTCATCATGCTGGAACACTCAGGCTGAGTGAAAAGACCCCTTAAGACCAGTCTGGCAGTAGCACCTCTTTTTTTTTTTCCCCTCCCCTCCTCTGTTTAATAAAAAAAAAAAAAAAATGTTATGTATGAAGTCCAAGCTTCTTTTAGAAGACCACAGCCTTCACTTCCAAAGGATGTACATATAGAAATCCTGCCCTTTCCAATGGGTTTATTTGACCATCTGTTTCTGTAGAGATTAAAACCCTCTAATGACTGCAGGGTTGGGAGGCTGTATCAGAATGGAGCCACTGGAAGATGAAAAATTAAAGGAGAAGAGAATAAACTTGACAGTAAGACTTCATTGGCTAGGCATGCAACAACAACAGTAAAAGTCTGCATTACAGTCCTAAACTAAAAGTTTTCTCCTTCAAAATTCAGTGCTTCTGAAGATGAAAAGCCTCTCCAAGGCTGCCACCTAGCTAGTTAATTTCTTGTATTGTTTTAGGAGCTATTTTAAAAGTCTCTTTTGCTCCAGTCCTTACTGCACTGACTCCTCCCTTCAGAGCTGGTATTTTGTCAGGAGTTTCAAGAGCGATAAAAACTTGCTGCCAAGTCCCTTTCTTCCCCACAATGTGTTTTATAACCCAGCGTGTAGTTTAGTCTGTCTAAACACTGCACTAGTACACTGCCATCAGTTTCCATGGAGATGATTAACTCCTCCACAGCCAGAAAGCTCTAGAGAGCTTTTTTCCTTTTCCGCATATGAAGAACATGACAGCATTTACTAAAATCAGCCTAGAGAAACATCACATTTTCCATACAGTTCTAGCAAACCTAAGGATTTACTTTTGCTTCAAGCCATCACCAAGCTGCAGTCTTAACCACAGTTGCATTCAAGTCATCTACTGGAACGAGTTGCTCGTTCCCCTCCTGCTTCTCCTCCTTTGCATTGCTCTGATGTTTGAAGGCATGACAGCTCCACAGAAATCAACTTTTTGAACTACTATGTCTTAGAGCGAAGCCAGGGTTTGACATATAATTAAGAGTCCAGAAGACAGAAAGGAAAAATGAAGGAGATGACTCTGAATTTAACCAGAAATCAGAGTAGAAAACAGAAAGACTTTGTGCCCTAAAGCTTAGGAGCACTATTAGATGAAACTTCATAGTTTACTATACTCCTAATCACTTAAGCATCTAGTAAAAATACACTGTGTGTATTCATCACAAAAATTTATTTAACACCATTTTAAGAAGTTCAATTAAACTGAAAACTTCTCTTAATCTAGTATAACATGACCTAATCAGAGCAACAAATTAGACCTTCTCCAAAATGCAGCTAATGAAGACCATGTGCTGATATTAGCTTTAGCTGTGGAAAAATGTTCCCGTGTCCCTTTCACAGAAAGGACAATATCTCTGGCAGCTGCCACTTAGGTGTGACACTTGTTGATCCCAACCATGAAAATGGCAACAGAACTTCGAATACTGCAGTTTCCTGGAAGAATCTGCCAGTAGAAAACTATTTTATAAATGTTTTCCAGGCTATCGTCACTGAAGCAAACTGTAACCTTCCCAGCACTTTTAACATGTAATGGGTTTTTTGGCATTCAAGAGCAGGCACGCTATATAAACTAGACATGAATAACTAGGCATAACTGCAGTTTCTGTACAAGAAGTAAATGCAAGAGACAGCCAAGCTTACTGGCGAAAGATCTAACTTGAAAGTGCCACTGGCAGGGCTCATAGCTATGGGTGTTCTGCTGCAGTGACAATTATTTTCTATTTGACTTTCATAGCAGTTGCCAGAAGGACTTCTTTGCAGACTCTTCTTGGAGTCAGTAAGGTGTGGGTACCAGCAATGCAAAGTCCCCCAAACCCCCCTTAGTTGTGCTACTAAGGCAACCTACAGAGAAGGTAAGAGGTTTCACTTGTGCCATCCACTCACGACTGCTGAAGTGACAGCCTGGATTTACCATTATGTGACATGTGTCCAGTATTAACTCAAAGGACACCACTATTTGGTTTCATATACTTTGCCACAGAACACTTACCAAGCAGTAACCATGTCTTGTTAACCACCCTTGTCTACGAACAAACCAAAGAACGTGAGATCAGAGTCTCTATTACCACCTCCTCAGAGATTTTTGGTGTTGTCCTTGTCTCCTACCAAAAGTTAGTGCAGGGAACCCCTAAGGATCCTAAAACCCATACGCAGAACGTCAGTCAGGATTCAATAAAAGTGTTTTAACTTAATCATAAGCAGGCACGTTTGCATAGCTCCCAAAGCTCCAAAGATCACAGCTCAGCAGGCAGAAAGTGTGGAGACACTCGTTATCTGCTTCTCCAGCCCTTCCCCAAAGTCACAGGCGCAGCACCACAAGCCTATGTGAGCCGCACCTCCCATACCAGCAGTCACGGTCGGTTTCCCGACTTGGGAGAACCCATCCTAATCCTGCCTCCTACTTTTTGCCACCAAGTCGTGGAGGAAATTTTGTCAGCCCACGCCTCTAGTTGTGTTTCTGTCCTGCTGTAAGAAACACGCCACTTCAACAATTACTAATTTCTTTAAATGACTTCTGGGAGAGGCTGCCGCGGGACAGGGCTTGGGAGGGCTGAGCGGAGATCCGCCACTACGCGCCTCTCTCCTCTTACCAAGCCAGGCGTCTCCGGGAGCGATGGAGCCAAACCCGGTCTTCAAAAGTCGGGTCCCCCCTCACCAGTTTAACCGGCCGCACCTCTGCTTTCACCGGGTGACCCGCGGGACCGGGACTTCCTTGCGGTGACAGCCCGGCTGCTGCCCGCACCCCCGCGGGGTCCCGGGAACTCTCCAGTTGCCCGGCGCGGGCGGCACTTACCGATGTCGGAGTTGCAGAACGCGTCCTGCGGGTGGATGGGGACGCAAGTGCAAGCCTCCACCACCAAGTCCCGCAGGCTCCAGCTGCAGAGGAACACGGCGAGGAAGCTCAGCCACGCCGTCATGTTGCCCCCCGGGGTGCTGCCTCCTCACTTCTGCGGAGCAGGAGGCGGCCGCTGCTGCCGCTCGCCTGACTTTACTCTCGCTTTCTAAAACAGCCCGTGCGCCGCTGCCGCCTGCCCGTAGCGCCTGCACCGCTCGTCTCCCTCTCTCGCCGGGCTCGGCAGCGCAGCCGTGTCTCGGCGGGACGCGCAGGGCTGAGGCGGCGGCTGCGGGCGGTGCNGGCCGCCGCCACAGCGCCTTATACGGAATCGTGCGGCAGCGCCGCGGGCCCCGCTTGCAGGGGGAGGCTCCGGCCGCGATCCCCCGGTGCCGCGGGGGGTTGAAACTCTTACATCAGTACTAGCTGTACCTCTGGGTGTCCGTCCCCGGGCCGTCAGTGCCCCGGCGCGCCCGGCCCCGCGGAGCCCCCCCGCCAACCCCAGCCGGGACCGGCCGCCCCGCGCCGCTCCGCAGGGCGCGGACGGGCTGCTGGAAAACACGCGCGGGGGTTGTGGTTCGCTCGGAAAACTCGGGCTGTTTCCCTTGAAAACCATCTGCGCTGTCTTGCAAGCTGAGTTTCAGCTGAAGGCGGCGATGACACTGTATTCCAAGGGGCTTCACAGGCAGCGGTCAGAAAACGCAGAAGTGCGGCGCGCTTCTTCTTTTCCTCCGTCAATAGGCAGTGGAAAGGGGACGTAGGAAAAGAAGGACAAGACCTAGCTGAACTGTAAACCAGGATGCCGCCCTGCGTGGTTTTAATCCTCCTTCTTCTGTCACCTCATCACCATCACCCATCGCTTCCTCTTTTCAGGGCTTTCGGACAGAAAGGGGTCATAAACTGCTAAAACCGAGCTGGAAAAAGCAGTATCATATCTACCCAGGCACTCCCAACATTTAATCTCAAAGTGTATCTTAGCAGAACAGCTTTAGCGGAATTTATAGAAATGTCCTATTTGTTTTGTTTTGCCTTATCCCCTTTCAGAGCCTTAAATTTCTGTCAGCTGTAGAAATGTAAATGTTATAGGAGAGCTGGGACTCTAAGGAAGGAGATTGCCAGCTGCAAGATACAGACAGCCTTATTATCCTGCAAAGGGGACTGAGGGGTGATTAATCACAGTATCAAACCAGTGTGTATAATGTCAGAGTACTTTCCACGGGGTTTACAAGACTTAAGCACGTCTAGTTATAAATTATGCTGGTATTAAAGGCCAGGGACCAGCTGTCCTAAATTTCTAAATAGTCAGCTAAGTCTTTAGATTTACAATTCTGCTCCATCTGGGTGAAGCACAGCCTGCCTACACCTTTTTTTTAATCATACCGTCCATATAAAATTGAAATCTCCCATGTTATGGAAGCACAGGCTTTTATTTGGAGCATCAGTAGAGAAAAGCTTCAAGATGGGTGTTGTCAGTAAGGATCAAAGTTACAATGCCAACAATGGAAAACACAAGTTCCAATCCTTGCTGTGACACAGACAACCTGTGTGACAACTTTGCCTCACTGTGCTTCATATCCCTGTGTAATGGGATAATAGTGATGGGAGCTGCTCAGGAATGTGTATTAGTGAACACACTGAAAAAATTAGATGGTATGGAGATGCTAACGGGTCATGTAAGTATGTATGAGACAGGGTATTAAATAGGTCATTCAATTTATACACGTCAGTGACTGAATCAGTGGGCCCAAATTGCAATATGAGAAACCCCGTGCAAAAAACAGTTTAGAAGTGGAGTCTATTTGTTCAAGGTACTACAACTGAAGTTGAATCCATCAGATTGGATGGATTGTCATTCAGTCTCACTGGGTGTAAACAAGGAACAACTCCACCAATCTCAGCAGAGTAACACGGAAGAAAAATGAGGTGTGTCTGGCACTCTCATTTTTTCTTTGTTGTTGTAAAAAGTTTGATATCACCAACATCATGATACACCTGGTCTATCAACAATCTCAGATCAATATCTGAGAGAAGTGGAGTTATTCCAGAACCTATCACTGCTGTAAATAAGGGAGAGTTTGGCCCACATACAACTAGATTATAATCACAGCTCCAGCACCACCTCCCTTCGCTCTCTGGCCAAGTAACTCCTCTAAGTATGTTTCTTCATTTCTATAATAACACCTTTCCAGTGTCTTCTGAGGACTAACAAGCTAAATGCTTTGTAATAAGCTTTTAAGCTGTTGGGTGCTGTGTAAATGCTGCATCTGTGGTACAGACATGCAGAACACATTCAGAGAAAGGAAACCCTTCAGTTACCTTCTCAATTTCTGAAATGGGAGAGGAAGAAGGCTAGAAATCCACAGTGCCCTCCAAGGCATGCAAGTAGCTTGTTTACAGTGAGGCTGACCAAGCTTGTTAAAATTACACCAAGTTTGTGCTGGTTGCAGGAACTAATTCACTTTTCAGATATAATCCAGGGAAGTAATAGGATAGGAGTGACACAACTTGATCCAGAGGTAGGGCACATCTGTTTGGAAAGGGTGATGTGCAGACTGTCTGTATGGCAGTTACCATCATCTTTGTATTTATGTTCTGTATACCATTATCTTCTATATCATTGTTTGGGAGTAGATACAGAAATTTTTGTATATTATTATTGCCTGGAGTAGTAGTGCCTGTATTTGGTCAGGGCTTAGCTGATTCACCTGCTTTTTTGACACTTAAATATTCTTTTTCAAAGATATTAACTTCTCTACCTTAGCAGAGATGCATTTATTTTAACCAGGACTGGATACTGTACAAAAAGAATAAAATTTATTTTCCACTTAAAGAGTACATTTAACACACAAAAAACAGAGTGCCCTTGTTTTCGTAAATTACAGGTAAATAATACTCAGGAAAGCTCAGTCTGTCCAGTGGCCTGCTCGAGGTCTTTGTTAAATCATTTAACCTCCCTGTATATTGATTTTATCATCTGTAAATAGAGATATTGTATGTTATCCTTTGATAGTATCAATTAGGTATTTGATATTTGCCTCTCCCCTTTAAGACCTACCAGTAAAGTGGAGTCTGGAAGAGACAGGCAGGGATTCTGAGTGTTTATTTATATGAGAAAACATTCATAATGTTAGAGTAACACAGAAAGTGATGAAGGAACTGAAAGGAGAATTCTCTCTGAATTCCTGCTCTATGCCCTATCTGCATGGGAGAAATTGTAAAGGGAAAAAAGTAAAATAAGAACTATCATTCTGCTCTTTTGGTCAGATAAAACTTTAAGCCTTATATGGCCATAAAAAATGTAACAGAGAAAGAAGGAGAAAATAAAGACCTTGATCTTCACATGAGAAAATTAGAGTTCACGTTTGGTTCATGTCACCAAATAAAGAAATCTATGTTATTCCAGTCCTCCATCAAGAAACACACTGTTGAACACAATCAAGGATCTCTCTGCTTTACCGGGCAGCCACACAACTTCATGCTGTGATCTTGTCGGATCCCACAAGCTAAGCATGACTGGGCTGGGTCAATAGTTGGTGTGAAAATTCCCAGGGAAAGCTGTGTGCCGCAGGTGTTGTTGACTGAGCAAAGTGGCCTTCTTCCCTCCATCCTGCATGAATGTGTGCAGGCAGTGCTAGGGGGCACTGCGCTGCAAGAGATGGTTGCATCCTTCACGGACGAAGCCAGGTTCTTTGCAATATCTAAGTAATCGATTATGTGGAAAAGGAAAAATGTTAAGCTGTGTGTCTTAGTTAAATTTCAGGAAAGAGAACTACTTTCTGCTTCCACAGATACTCACAGCTGTTTACATCGAGAGCAGATTAACGATGTCATTTTCCTTCCAAAAGCCCTGCTTGGGGCTAGAAAGAACTGTCCCAGAACTAGGGGCAGAGATTGAGATAAAAGCACTTTGGGATATTCCTTCAAGATGCATAAGGTGTTGCTGTAAATGAACTAAAGGCATATTTGCTTGCCTTCCGATCACTTCTCATTGTGAGGGATGTCACCTGCTTCAGTACAGAAGGGCTTCATCAAACTATAGCAAGTGCTGGCCCAAAAAAAAAAAAGGCAGGGGGCGGGGAGGGGAGGGAAAGAGAGAGACATACTCCCCACTGCCACCATATAAAAATACCCTGACACATGTAGCGGCTGAAAACACTCCAGCTCATCACCAGATCTCAGGTGGCTTAAACTGAGCAGGGTATAAATCAAGTCAGGACACTTCAGCCTGCAGTTCAAAAGTCCTGCCACCTCCTTAACAACATATTAATTTTAAAGGCTTCTGAAATATGGTCGTTTTTCTATTTTATTTTTTCAACAGTAAATTGACTTGATTCATGAGTGTGAAGTCTTGCCATTAGCATTCTGAATTGTCCAGCTGACATGTTGCTCAAAAGCATCCTCTTGTCTGAAAAACTTTTCTTGAAGTCAATGATCTTCGTATCTTTTACACCAGCTCAGCATCACACCCTCTAGAAGACCTCATTGTTTTTCTGCTTTTATGCAGCAAGTGGGAAACGATAGGTGTTTTCAAAGCTATCTGATGTCCTCTTTTACAGCACACTCATGCCATCTCGTAGGACAGTACTGAATGGTCATGCATTGCATTAGCAAAAGATTCTCATATTTCTTGATTATCTGTTTCTTTTTTGGTACACTGTTTCTTCTCTAACACTGTCCCTTTGAGATGATGGTTTTGTTTAAAATGTTTGTATTTGCTATGATTTATAAGTGTGAAAAAGTTGGGAAAAGTCCTCTTCTGTTAATTCCACCATTGTATCAGTGAACCTTATATGCTATTTAAAATGAGAGGACTCTTTCTTCAAAAATGTCTTTGATTCTATAAATACATACAAAAAAATTCATTTGATCTCTTTCTCTGAGGTTGCAAAGGAATTATGTCACCTTCCTGTCTGCAAGCCAGACATAGGTAACACTCCATCCCATTTCCAAGCTTTTCATTTGAGGTGCACTGTTAAATCTTCATCAGCTCTAATGGTTCTATACTGCGTTCAGTCTTCAAGGGTCTTTTACAGATTGTGCCCACTGAGAGTGCTCAGCCTGGGAGCAGACCATAGGCACCATGTGTTACCAGGAATATTATGTTATAAAGGGTTGTGGAATATGAAATCACCCTGTTGGTAGTGCGGGGATCTCCGATCAGGCTGTGATGTGGCATCAGCTGCAGAAGAGTAACAAGGAAATATCTTTTAACAGCCTTATCGAGCTGAAAATGTTTCCTGCACATGACTGTGCTCTTTGGCCCAAATCCAGCAAAACACTGAGGCACATGTTCAACTTTAAGCACACAAGATGCTCTACTGAAGTCAACAGAACCATTTACATGCACAAAGTTAAATATAAGCTTAAGTGCATTTCTGGACTAGGGCCAAAGGGCTCAGTACCATGCAGGGTTCAAGCCAGGAGGCTGTGATTAGATGGTCTGACAGAATCCGGGAGGGAAGGACACAATGTGATTTGCTTTGTTCTACCTACCTGTGCCTCATTCCAAGCAATTAATTTTCTCTCATTTTTGTTTATAATAAGTCTTTCCATTTCTTTTTTTGCTTTCTTGCTGCTATAGCCATTTACAAATTGAAGTTTTGTTTTTCTTTTTTAAACCCTTCTAAACTGCATCCATAGCTCCAAGTGAATGAACAAAGAGATTTCGAGGAGATGAAGTGCTTCAAATGGTAATAAGAGCTGGTGTTCCCAGAGCTTTGGAGGCACTGCACTAAGCACAGAAGAGAGTGAGAGCAATTGAAAATCACTTTTCTGTTGTTCCTTTGTATGAACTGGTTTCTGGCTTATGCAATGCACAGTAATTAAAATGACTGGAATGCCTCACATTTTTAAGAGAGCTTTAAGGCAGCTCTGTGGCATTGTGGCCAGCAGAGTTCATGAGCAGATTCATGGCTCCAATCAACGTCTGACGTTTCTATCCACGTAACTTGAAGAAGATGATATCTTTGTAGAGGCCTTGGGGGGGAGTTTGAGGAAGAAGGGGTAGACATGGAAAAGCAGTAACATCTGCTCCCTGCATCAGCTCCATGAGCAGCTATGGGGCAAGTCTTCCTTCTGGTGAGACAAGAGCCTAAAGGTTGGTGCGGTCATCAGAGACCTGGTTGCCTTCTCTCACTATAGCCTTAACGTCCTGCTCAAATTCAAGTGTGGGACAGCACTTATACATTCTCTATCTACCACTGTAATATAATATCACTGTAAAAAGGTACTCATAGTGTCTCCTCCTAGGTACTTTACGGGAAATGTCTCTTTCTGTGAGAAAGGGTTTGCATCTGAGTGCCGTGTGTATTTGTGGAATTCCAGACAGCCCCCCAGTGTTTAGCAGACAAAGATCCTGGCAGACTGGCATGTTGCTCTGCTCACAACAGGTCGCCCTCCCTGTGATGAGGTATCCTCTGCTGGCAGCGATAAGGAAGTATCTTGGTGCTTTTTCATCCCCCATCACAGTGTAGAATTTCATTTTCTTATTTTCCAGTTTTGTCACTGAAGGTGGCTGACCACTACATTCCTGGCCTTCTCTCAAGAGCTGCTCTGGCTTCTCATAGTGATGACTGGACACAGAGGAGCAGGAGAGCTGAATATAGCCTCAAATGGGAGAGGAGCTGACTGAGAATATGGCCTTTTTGGCACATTGAGCAACTAGATACTTCTCCACTCACCTCTGCCTCTCACCAGCCTTCTGAAGGCATGGACTGAGCGTGCTCCCTCATCTCTGAGCATGATCTTTCTCTCTTCTCCTACACATCAAAGGGCACTTTCAGGATACAGCAGCCTCTGCAATCTGGTGTGAGTGTACAGAGGGAGGTAGAGAAAGATCCTAGGCAGGTGGCCATAGTCCTGTACTCTCCACATAGAGTAGGCCCCCCCAGCCCCTAGGGTGTGCCACTGGCTTCAAAGCATGTTGGAATCCTCTGAAATCACCATATGTGGGAAAAGCAGAAAGAGCAGAACCAGGGGGATGGACCTCCTCTTTTGTTTCTTTAATGAGCCTGGAGATAGTGTCAGGCTGTCAGGTCTGAAGAAAGGGTCTTTTCTTTACCTGCAGAACAGGTGCAACTGCAGGAAAAGTTGCTGTCGCTTGCTTCTCCCTGCACAACCTGAAAAAACTTCCTGTAAGAATAAACCAGTGTCTTGATCTCCATAGTCCAGGTGTTACTAGTTTCTCACCTGAAACTGCAAAAAAAGGTGTTGGTTACAAGGACAGTCTCTAATGACAAAGATAGTGTCCCAGCAGGGAATGAACTCAGTGTTTCCTGTTGTGTATGTCAGTGCACGAGCATTGAAAGTGAGAAGCAGTTCCTTTGTGTGGAAACCCCAAGAGAGATTGTTGCCTTGGCATAGTATTTTTTTTATAAATCCAAATTGACTTTTTCAATGCTTTTCTTTCTGTGTTCCCAAATCAGTGCTGTATTCCTAACAGTAGCTGGCTGCTCACTTGTGGCAGAGCCTTCCTGCAGGCTCACGCTTCCAGCCAATAGAAGCTGGGGAATTTCTGATGTGAGATTTCAAGGATGGATCTCTTCTCTAGAGCAAAAGGCAGCACTTCTGTTTCCTCATTCTTTTGGAATTTTTCTCCATAAATCTTGGCATATGGTGTGAGGCAAAAGATGAGGAGATGGTAGATCTGCAGTCTACAGTGAGGACTCTCATTTGTTTATTGTCTTGCCTTTCCCAAGTGAAGAGTAATACTTTCCTCAAAGGACCTTTTCAGGTCAGCAGTGTGAGTTCCACACCTAATGTATTAATGTCAGGCGTGAAAAAATCACTGCTTGAACTCACACAGTATTATTTCTCCACTAAAGACAGACGTAACAATCTACAGCCCCTCTCCCCTTTTCCTTTAATTTGATGGCCCTAATTTCCTTTAATCTGACAGCCTCCATCCCTTAGTTGCACTTTTCTGTGTGCTTCTGAGGGATGTTTCAGTGGGGGATACAGAAGTATGGAAAAATATCACAGTGTTATTACAGAACCCTTCTGTCGATTTAGCAGAGTAGACCTGGTTTCCTTTCATTGCAAGTGGTAACAGGTATTGTGCAGCAAGAGTTAATCTGTAACCAGATGTAACAGGATGGCTGGAGGCGAAGCCAAGCAAGAGGGACAGAACAAACTTCCTCTATTTTTCGTTTGCACTGAATGACAGCACCTTTACCAAGGACTGTAGGGCTAGGATTATGATCATACGCATTGTTAGCAGAAGCTTAAAAACCAGTGTCTTATATTGACAGAGTTCAACTCCTTTTGATTTTAACTTGGTTTGTAGCAAGAGCAATATGGCAGCTCAAAGTTGATGTGCTCTTCTGATGGGGAGATACGCAGCATGCATAAATGTGCTTGCACCCCGCTGGTTCTACCCAGAAAGAAGGACTTCAAATGCAGAGCAGAGGAGTCAGAGAGAATTACACACTGCTGGCAAGAACCAGGAGGGTGTAGCTTTGTTCTTAGTAACTCTGCCACCAAATCTCACACAGGGTATTGACCAGGGGGTTAGCATTATCCCAAGTGCCCTTCTATGGGATCATGGACTGCTCCAAGGCAGTGGTTCATCTCAAGTTCTAAGAGGTTGGAGAGCTATTAAGCACTTGTAGCAGTAGCAGGTGTCCAACAGTAGTTTAGTACAGCACATCCTTTTCCTCTCCCTCTCCTCTCCCTCTCCTCTCCCTCTCCTCTCCCTCTCCTCT
>VYXB01006804.1:773519-866713 GCA_013397135.1 Pachyramphus minor
CCTCTCCTCTCCCTCTCCTCTCCCTCTCCTCTCCTCTGGTGACTGCCTATGGCTGACAGCCGGCTGAGGAGCTGCTCCACAGCACAGCTCCCATTCTTGCCATCTGCCAATATCTGCAGCAGGGATTTTAAGCAATGATTAAAGGTAACTGCAAAAAGAGATTGATCTCTCACCACACAAGCCAGGGAGGTCAGTGAGGAAAGTGCTCCCAGTTATGCAATGCATGGGAGGAATCTACAGTTTTAATCATGGGATAATTAATGGAAAACAACAAAGAGCTGAGCAACAGCAGTTTCTACCATCAGAGACATGGTTCTCCAGCAGACTTTCCCCATCATCCGACAGTACAAAAGACAGTGGATAGACAAACATTGTCTATCTATTGTGTTTTTATTTAGGACGTGTCTTTATGTTCTCTGGATTACAACCCAGCATTATTTAACCAAAATCTTGCTTCCTTTTCTCTCAGTTCAAGTTCAGCAAGACCACCACAAGTGCAGTGAGTGGGATGGTAAGGGAGGAATGGAGACCTTCTTAATGCTGGCAAATCCTTGGTGCAGCTAGAATAGAAGGCACTAATCTGGTCTCCCTTTTCTCACAGGGTGTACCTTCTGAATGCTATGGGTATACCTTCTGAAAGCATTTCAATTCTCTCTCCCACTGTTGAGACTGAATGAACTATTGCTGGAGAAAACCTTTTCCCACTGATACTTACATAAAGTCACTTTTGTTTCAAATAATTTATTGTGCCAAAGAAAGAGAATCATCATGAAGAGCACTGTCTGCCTCATGGAAAGAAGGGGAGCAGGCTAGGAAAGGAATTTTTTGCTTCATTTGAAATTGGTGTCCCCATCTGGAATAAACCTTCACTTCTGAACATCATATATAATGGCAATTTAGCCTAGAGTATAGCATAATCTGTGTATGGCTGTAGGCAAATAGCACTACAGAGAGCTGCCTGGAGGAAGCCAAAACTTATTCCCAGTGAATACAAGAGTGTTTCCTTCTCCTCCTTGTGGAGACAGAACCTAGCTCCTTAGCTTAGGCAATGTCTCCAACTCCCCTAAGGTGTTTCCACAAGTATCAATGCAATTACTTTTAACAATATTTTTTTTCTTTCTGGCATTATAATCTGAAGGATAAGCAGTCATAGCCATTCAGTTTTATTTTGAGAAAAGGCTTTTGAGAATAGGAAGGACAAAAGAGGAGAACCTGGTGCTGGAAAAAAAAAAAAAAAACAACCTTATTCCATCAGGCATTTCTGGAAAGAGGGAGCGAGGGAGGGAGGGCAGCTTTTTAAAGCCATGCCTATGGCTGCATGTAAGGGATAGTTCTCAAAGGATTCCCTTAATCAGATTCTGAAGAAGATAGGCTGTCTCTGTAATTCACTCCATGTCTTATTCTAAGGCCATATGCTCTGGTCACATGAAAATTTACAGTCTCAAATTTACTGGCCTCAGAGAATCTGAAAGAATTATGCAAGAAATCATGTTCCGTGATAACTGAGGCCTCACACAGCCATGCTTCCTAAAGACTGCTTCTAACTCGATATATGGCCCCTCTAGGGCTTTGTAAGCCCTTATGGGGAAAAGAGAAGGGGAGGAAAAGGGGGAGCTGCTGATCACTGCCATATGTGAGAAGCATCCCTGTCTGCACGTGGGTATGACGTCCGTGTTGTTGTGGAGGCTGAGCTCTGCATAGCCCCCCTGTTTCCTGTTTCCAGTCAGCATCTTGCTGTTGGAGCAGGAATCCCATATCACTCTGTAGTGCAGTTATAAAAGAGGAAAATGATGACCAATGGAGGGGGAAGGGGTGGGGGAAATCCTCTTAAATAGCCGTGTAGGATGTCTGGGCAGGGATGTCAGCCAAGAGTCCTCAGAGGCAGTAGAATAAGTGGGAGTTCAGCAAACAACCATTTTCTTCCTTTGACTAGTGCTCCTCAGAGACCTCAGCACTCCAGTTCTCATAGCTAATTTTAGCTATTTGTGGTTGGCATGTTCCTAATGTTCCTTTCCTATCTCTCTCACACACACTGAACCTTGGGATACTCTCTGTGGGCTGAGAGATGATGTGAAAACCTCTAATCTGCAGGTCAGATATCAAAAATGAAGTGGGATCATGAAACTGGAAACACAATTTGCTTTTTTCCAAATAAGGGAGATATATTCATATTACAAGTTCTTAGCATACCAACTTTGTGAGGTTTTTATAAAGTATATGAGGGGAATGACTGATTCTTGAAAATATTATGGTAACCACCAAAGATGTTATCATCCCGTGGACACTGCCTTTCCTTTGCAGACTGTGGCTAATATGCTTTCATTACTTGTTGGCACTGCTCTTCGTTAGGAAAACCAAAACCACATTGTCCCAAACACTATACTGATACATAACAGGCAGAGTGAGTCCCTGCCAAAGGGCATAGAGTACATGTCAGAGAGGGTTTAAAATTAACATAGTGACAGTAAGTGTGCCACGCCAGGAGTAAAGCAACTTGCAGCATGTGGCATTCGTACTGCAGATATCATGTTCATGGAACTCTGAGTCTGACCTGCTTTGTGCTCCTGTGATGAATTGAAGTCTTGATATCTTCCCCAAAATTTGCTATACCGTGATGAATCTGATGCCCAGAGACACCACAGAGTACAAAACAAAGGAAAAACGTTTAGGATTACTCCTATTTCAACCAAATTTTGCCAGAGGCATGAGCAACAGGTGGTACTTCTTCTCCCCTTAAATTTCTCATGGATTCCCTCTCCTTGTCTCCCCTCCTCTCCACATACAAACCTGTTAGAGGATGCTCTGCAGGCACAAAGTGTATGCTCTTAGTGATGTATGTGTGAGATTGTGGACAGTAAGGGCCATATGGGCCCTTAAGAAATCTGGAAGAGATGCTGGCTCTGCTCTGAAAGAAAATTTAGTCCAGGGCCTGGGAATAAGGTCAGTAACCTTATTTTCAGTGTATTGATATAAAAGGTCTTTGAGTCAGGTGAGGAATTCTGGGAAGCTGTTTAGGAGGTGTCTCTCGAGGACAGGAGAGGACCATTCCTTGAGCTGACGGGGGCCAGATTTAACTCATTAATTGGGCAGACACCTTTGGTTTTGTGTTGGACCAGAAATAAAAGACTGACTAGAGTATGTTGGACAAGACTGCCTGTAGCACCCTGCTCTGGCTGGCAGGAAGAAGTCAGTCTGCATATAAAACAAACCTCATGAGCTGCCCATGGTATTCATTGTGCCCTGCACTAGTTTCCAGGTGAAGCCACGATGCACAAGGAGCTATTTTCCACTCTACAGAGACCCAGCCAGGACACTGTAGTCGGCATCATTGTTAGCAGAAGGACAGACAGGCTGATTGCAGCAGGGAGAAGCCCAGCAATGATCAGAGCACACTGCTGGCCCCCAGAGAACAGGAGCCATTTCATATTGTCTCTGGCTTTCCGCAAATTTCCGGGAGCTCTGCTGATTGCTGAAGGTGCCCTTCATTTTTAAGAATTTTTAAGTGTTGGAAGCTTGTTTCTCCTTCAGACAGAGAGAAATCCTGCCTAAACTGAAGGACACACCATCTACAGGTTTTCCTAATAGTCCCTTGACAGATGGACATGATCATGTGAGTCCTTGAAACTCTATCTGTTTTGGAGGAGTAGCGGGTGTGGTGCCGTGGACATGGACAGATACATGTGTTGCCCTTCACAGAGAAGCTCACTGTCCTCCAAAGACGGAGTATCAACAAAATCCTTCCTGTGGGGACTTCCAGCTCTGCCCGAGCCAGCTGTAAATTCCTTTGAGGCTAAGACTAAGAAAACTGGAATCCTGGGATGGCTTGGTACAGTCCCAAAACCATTTCCACTGAACCTTCCCAAAAATATGGTTTCTCTGACCCAGGAATGTGAGCTCTGTAACAATGCAAAGCTGAAGTCCTAGACCACTGGAATTAACTAGTATTAGCTCATAACATCTTTGTGCTGAGTCTGTCTCATCTAATATGAAAATCACTCTTCCTCTCGGAGACAGACTCTTTGTTCCATTTTTGTGTAGCATCTGGCACAATGGGGATGTTAGTATTTGAGTGAAGTGCTACCTGCATATAAACAAATAAAAAAATTAGTGGGACCCCTAGTTTCTCTGTTTACTGCTTTTGAGCTGATTCTTTTGGAGTGAATAATAATAAAGCATCTGAGTAAGCACAGCAAAGCTAATGGTTGCATCAGCCAGGAAAAGGCTGAGAAGCAGGGAAAACAGAGACTGGCATATAAATATCTGTAGCACAGTGGAACAGAAGCCATGAACTAGTATGGAGTGGCTGAAGCAGGAGGTATTAGAAAGGTAGTTACATGCACACAGAACTCCTCAGCTGGTCCCAATGAAGCTAGAACAAAACTACATTTGCTCTACAGCAGGTGAAGGTATAGTCCTTCAAACCCAGGACAGCTGGCCATCCTGATCATCAGACCTACCAGCTGCTTCCTCACTTGCTGGACCTTCTGTTTTTGCATTCTGTCCCTCCCCATCTGTTTGCCCTTTTTATGGGAGAGGTCCCTACCAGTTGTCATCCTCTGCGTGAACCAGCTGAAAAGTTTGCCTCCCCTACTGTGACAAGTTTCCTGCACTTTTTTTTTTTTTTTGCTTCCTTGCACGATAAAATTTCTTTTCTGAACAGACATTTGCAGTCTTCCCCTTTTAAACACAGTGGTTCTGGAGGGATGTAACACCTCTTGGAGTGAATGCATTCCCTAAAACCCTTCCCCAGGATTTTGTGGCCCCAATTGTCAGCACGCTTTCCTCCAAGGGTAGAGAGTGCAATCAAGGCCTCTGTCCCTTGCCTGTGGTCTCTCCATAGCAGTAAAACCTCCAGTGAGCAAACAGCCAGAAAAGCCACCAACTATTCACCAGCCACCAGGAAGGGCATGTCGAGGGTGGGAAGGAAAAGTGGCTGCACGACATTGTGTTCCAGCTATGTTTGGTTGGCAGATGGTCCCTAAGGGACTGCTGGATGCTGGAGTATATTTAGGGCAGCTTCTGGGCTACTTGTGCTCACACTGATAGAGGTAAGGCAAAATCATGCAGCTGCAGCCAGCTCCTAAGGTCTGTCTTCCTTCTCACCGTTTGTGAGCAAAGTCTGAGCACAGCAGAGAACCCAGTCCCCCATCACACTGCTTACACACACCAATTTCTCTGGCTCTTCCTATCTGCCAAAGTAGAGGCGTGGGTGTTTCAGTGAAAACTTCCCTCCAGGGTGAGGGAAAAGGCAGATAAAGAACAGCCAAGTGGTTTGCTGTGCTCACACTCTTCCTTGCATCCTAAACTAGACCCACAGACTGACATGAATGATCTTATTAATTTGTACTCACATGAAATACACATAAACACATGTGGGGAAGGCTGTCAGGGCTCTTCCCAGCTCTCAAGCAGCCCTTTGACAGGATTAGACCGTTGGGTTTTTTCTCCCCAGATGAGAAGCTGGTCAACACCACCCCTAAACTCACCTCCACCCCCAAACATCTGTTTTGCCAAAGGGTGGAGAAGCAGACCTCCTGACTGAGGGTGGAGCAGTTTGAAGGGGAGGAAAGCAGTGACTTCACTTTTTATTAAGTAATAGCAGAGCGGGGTGTGCGTCACTGAAAAACAAGACTTTGGGTGGGGGCAAAGGCTCTCTGCAGCATCTGATGCATGGAACCTTCCCCTTTGTGGGAAATCAGCAAAGCACACCTTTCTGAAGAGGGAATTCAGAGAGTCAAAGATGGAGTAAGTTAAACACCTTGTATTCTTATTTAAGGTGATCCAAGAATAGCATCAAGGTAAAAGGTCTGATAACGGTGAAGGCCGTTTGGGTTAGACTTTAGGAAGCACTTTCCTCCAGCAAGGATAGGGAAGCATGGGAATAGACCAAGTCCATGTGAATGGAATAGCATGGGAATAGATCAAGTCCATGAGAAAAAAGCAGCATGCAGGGATCAGCTTTCATGGGGGCAGACGGCACTGTAGCCCATGTACAAATACTATGTGGGATGATGGCAGAATAGACAAAGGTGTCTTTGTGATCACACAGAGGTAGCTGCAAAGGGACTGCTGTTCTTAGATTGGAGACAGCCTCTTCTCAGTCCAGTGATGGTGAATAAGTATCATAAGATCTGGATCTATCTCCCCAGATAATCCTTTCCCTGCAGACTCCTTCAGGGCTGTATGGACAGCCTCGGGACAGCCTGTAGCGTTCTCTTCTGCCTGATTCAGTTGGCTCCTGCAAGTCTTGGTTACTGAAGAAAGAGTCTCTCAGGCTCGAGAGCAGTCTGGTATGTTAGAGATCATTCCAGGCTGTTCTGACTAGAAGAGTAAAAAGCAGTCTCAGATTCCAAAGGCTGCAAATGTAACAAATATTTTCATATGCTTATACTGTTCATACTGCTCTGAAAGTGCAATCACCAGGATGTCCATCTGAACAGAAGCTGTTTCCGAGATGGCTGTGGGCCAGCTGTACAAAGCCTTCCCAGTGCAATGCTGATGGCATCACCACAGTGTACTTCCAGCCCCACTTATGGTGGAGACATGACCAAAGCCACTAATTTCCTCTCCTAGGCCTCTGAGGTGAAACTCAGAATAGCTTGACACCTTCCTTCAGAGACATGGCAGTGTGGGGGCACACCTACCTAGTGTTCCGCTACCTCGCACAGGTACTGGAGTGCTGGGGTGTGCTTCACTTGTTGGATATTTACCCAGGATCTTGCCTGAGCCTGTTTGACCTGTGTTGAAGTTCAGGCTGTTGGGTTTAGACATGTGCTACCACTCAAATGAGTTATTTTGTATCTAGTTTCTACACACCTTCACATACTGCAGCCACACATGGTGCAAAGAACTCAAAAGCGAGCAATGAGCCATTTTCCTCACTCCTGCCTCAAGTATATGAGAGGGTAAAGATAAAAAATTAAGGAAGCAATAAATGTTCCCTTTCTGCCAGACTGATTGACAGTGGTAAGGACAGTTCGGTTTCTAAGGGTCATTAATAAACAGAATTTTGTGTTCCAACTCCAAACCTGAGAAAATGAAATTAACTGAGTGTTCAGAGAGCTCTGCTTCCTTGCTCACAAATCAGAAATGGCTTAGAAGAACAGCACTATTTTGGAGATGAATAAGAAAGGGAAAAAGGAACATAAACAAAATAACAGGTATCCATCAACTCCCCCAGTGATACTTGTCAAAGCCCTTTTTCCCTTCTTGCTCCTTGAGCAGACCGTTGTTCCCCCCTGCTCTAGAAACACTGCACTCACAGCTGACAGTTCAGGTGGACTGCCACACGCTGGGTAGCAAAGGCTCCTCAAGCTGAAGCTGAGGCAGAGTAGGAACTTCTGAGCAGTTCCTCTGGCTTGCTGCTTCTTGCAGCCTTTCCAACTGTGTTAGCAGATCCTCTTAAGTGGTTCCAGCTAAGCATCTCCCATCACCTACAAGTCCTGTTAGCCACTCCTAATCCTCACTGGATCCTGTCTTTTTGTTGCTCAAAGACAACTTCTTCAACAGATTTTGCTGGTCCTCCAGTTTGCTGTATTTTTATCTCCCAAGACTACAAACATGAAGGTAGGGGTGGTCATCTACTATAGCACAGCCTGTCCCAGCTTTTCACGCTTGCTCATTCTCATTATCCTCATTTTCATGATGACGCTGCTGTTGTTTTCTTACACAAATCGTCCCATATGTAAATCAGTATTAGGCCGACCTCTAGGCTTTTTCAGCTCCTTTTCTCTCCAACTGAGGTCTGCAGAGAAGTCCTGCCCTTCTAGCTCTCCATCCCTCTGGGCCTCCTTGCTGGCAAGACAATAAAGCAGAAAGAAAAACAGTGTCCAAATTAATTCCCTGTGTCTTGCAGTCAGCCTGATCATCTCATCAGGATTCACCAAAAAATAGTAATTGTCCTATATAAGCCTCAGGAAAATCCTCTGTTTATAACAATTTAAGATCCTACTATCATAGGATATATATATTGTATATGTACGATATATATACTGTCATATCTATGCCACAAATTTATGAACTCAGGCTGAGGTGCTAGTGAGTTTGAGAGTTCAAAGCTTTTCCACCTCCTCTTCCCTGTTTTCTTAGAGTAGGCACCATTCCCTTCTCACGCCAGGGAATTAGCAACACTAATGACAGAATGTGTCACCCCTGCATGCTGAGCGTGACTCACAAAGTCAATATGGCCCAGCAGCTGAGGGGAACAATGCACTGTGTTCTCAGTTACGCTTTTTTTGGCCATCATTGGAGCCCAGAACAAGGCCAATGATGTCATGGCCATAGTGTAAGTAACATATACAACACTGCAAACTCTCTGTGAAATATTACTTCCACTTTAACATAACTCTGAGGGCACATATACACACAATTGGTTGCCAGAGCCAAGAATAAGTCATTTGGAACAGATTATTTTATTTCAGGCTTTTAACAAGAATACTTGTCAGTCCCCATAGGCACATTCTGGAGAGGTAGTACCTAGCTCTGCGTTGAGCTATATAATTCAGTCAAGACCTCAGCTATAAAGACAGAAGTTTGGAATGTAGAAATGGGCAGACAAGAATCCTGCTTAGAAATAGCTTGCATTTTTCTTACAATTAGCCATTGTTGCAAGTAGTTATATAAAAAGGAAAGGGGAAAAAAGTATGAAAAACCTCGGAGATAAAGAAATTATTCCCAGTCGTTTTCAAGAAAATTTTCAAGCAAATTACTTTTTGTGCCTTTTGTGCACTTGTATTTGGACAAGGCTTTTCTCCATTAGCCTCTGAGTGGGGGCGGGGGGCGGTGCTCAATCCCTTCAAAAATGTGTTATGTGTGTTAAGTGGTCTGTCAAAGGAACCAGAGCAGGAGTGGGGGTAGAGGCCAAGCATACAAGCGACATTGTAACCAGGGCCCAGCCAGTGGGTCCCGCAGGCAAGCTCCTACTGGCTTTATACTGTCCCGTGTGTGTGCTGGTCCTGGAGCCAGGGAGTTCATGGACCGCTACTACCAGGCACACTCGCCCAAGGAACCAGGCAGGATTTGCAGCCAGCTCTGAGCAGCCTATATTGCTGCTGGCACCCAGCTCAGGTAGCCTGGACTTCATATAGATGGGACTATACAAGCTACTGTCTGCTTTCTGCATGGATAGCTGTGCCAAGAGTGACAGTTCCCTGATTTAACTCTTCCCTACTGGATTGCCAGGTAGCTTGTGGGTGCTTCAGGTGACAAGGCCTGCCTGTGTCCCATTTATGGGCTCCTTTCATCATTTGCTGGGTTAAGCCAGGATCTTTCTGCCCAGCAAAACAGGGGAAGCCCTGAGAATTCATAACACAAAATCTTATCTCAAGGGAAAAAAGCAGAGGCATGTGTGTAGAGGCTTGTTGAACTACGCATTCCTGTAATAGTTTCCCAACGTTGAGTACCAATGGAGCAGTCACACACTTTGCTGCATGTTCCCAACTGAAAGGCTGAAACCTTTATCTGCTGGGCAGGCTGAGGCTGGAGTGCTGCCAGTCTCCCTGAAGACCAGCTGTGGCCCCCTCGATTCCTGTGCCTCTGCACTGGGCAGCAGATTGGTGGAAGCTGGTGCAAAGCTGCCTGTCTGATTAAATTTGTTATTTTCCAAAAGGATTTAGCTTTGTTTGTTGGTTATTACTAAAGAAAAATCCTAAGCTGGTGCTTTAACCTGTGTTAAACCTTTCACGGGGTGAAAGAATCTGGTTTCTTTGCTTCCAACTTGTAAACAAGGAGCAGAAAGCTAAGAGAAGACAGAGAAAACCAAATAGTTTTAAAATACTATTTTTCCTACATTCTTTTTGTTTTCCAATCAAAAAATACTGTAAAAATTTCTGTACTATGAGGCTGCCACATCAGAAGGGTTGCTGAACTTTGCTTCTGAAAAAAGTCTGACAACAGGTCATCAGCCACCATCTCAGACATGCTCCAGCTCCCACACATACCTGCTGCCTCTCCAGGGATGTGCTAGTCAGCCCATCCAGAAGGGTTTGTAGAATATAAAGATGATGAGAGATGTTCACATATTTCATAATTCTTCCTGTACAAAAAAAAAGTCAAAGGAAGCCAAATCAAATAAACCACTTATTCCAAAACAATCTTTCTATACACAACATTGGCTTAATTGAGCTTTGTGGCTGACCATTACTTAAAAAATAAAATATTTTCAGTTGAGAAGGTTTTAGGTCAGCAGGAACTGGTAGACTACAAAAGATGACTGTAAATGTATAGTTTGAGCACAAAAAATACATTCAAATAGTATTGTAGTTGCCAAGCCAGGAAGTGCCTATGGGAAGTGCCCTTACAAGGCCTGACACTGAAGTTTTAATTTCCCTTCTTTGAGCCATGCAATGTAGATAATTTCTGTCGCAGGATTCCTGTCACAGAATTTCTGCTATTAAAAAAAATAAACATTTCATGCTTAGCTTTGTCTTCTGCTCAGTGGATGAACCTAGGTCTTCTCTAGTACATAGGATTTAAACAATCCTCTGAGAGCAGAATGACTAAAACCCCTTTTGAGTTCATGGCATTCATCAAGATATCATATCTAACTGCTTCAGAAACAGCAACAAATTTGTTTTCACAACACCAGAGCAGATAGTATGTATTTTGTAAATGAGAGGCTGTCTGCTGAAAGTGCAAAGTCAAAAAATTTGTGTACTTGATATATAATGGCAAGGGCTTGGATATTCACAGTTTCTAGCACACTTGACATTCAAAGCATGAAGGCCAGATGCAGTTGCAAGTGCTCATTCCCTTTTGCAAGTCGGCTGTGGCTCAGCCATTCAGGGGCTCTGGCTGCACCACTGTCACCAGAGCCCTTGCCTTCCCACCCTGGCCCTACAGTGAATCCCAGCCACAAACACGTTTGTTTGTGGGCCTGTTCTGCAAATAGGATCAGGGAATCAATTCATAATAAGAATAATCCTTCTGGACTTCAGAGCACAGTCTGGGACTGGAGGGTATGTCAGGCATCCAGAAAGCAATGGATAGCCTTGTCACAGTCACCCATGGGAAATCTGGTTAACCTGCCCAGCATTACACTGGAGCTCTGTGGCAGTGACAGGAACACTGGCCAGCTCTGCAGGGCAGAAGTCCATCCCTTCAGTCCCACGATGATTCTTGCTTCTTCTGCAGTCCCCTGTTTAATCTGGTGACAACTGGCATCTACTTTCCACAACACATGAGACAGGGGGGTACTGCAAAGAACTGTTGTGAGGCTTACACAGCCATGAGTAGCCATCAGCACACTTCCTTCCTGCCTGTGGAGCAAGGGAGTGTCTGGATAAACAATAATCCATGTGCTTTGAAGTGAAGACAGCATCATAACTCAGAAGATGCTCAAATATTGCCCAGGTAACTTTAATCATCGATTTCCCAGCTTTTTAAGCACTTGACTCCATAACCACTACTACGTTTTTATGCAGGCTTTCCTAAACTAAATGATTCTATGATTCTATATGGAGTACAAGAGGAATGAGTAAGGGAGGTGGGAACTGGACAATGCCAAAGACTGGAACAAATGCTTTCTCCCTGCATTTTATGGTAGATTATTTGGAGATAAAGGCATTTGAAGTGATTGCCAACAAAGGTTCCCCACTCTCTGAACCTGACTGTTACTGTAAACTGCAGAAGTGAATTAGCTGTTGGTTACTCACAGAAAAGCTTCCCCATGCAAAATGCTGTTTTCTATTGGAAGTAAGATGCTTGCTGTGGTGTTCAGCACAGGCTCCTTCCAAATCCATTACCGCAGCAAATATGAGAATCAGTGCTCTGTTGGATACACAGAGCACGCATGACAGCCTTTGCTCCATGTCATTGCCTAGCAAAATGTGGTTTTTTCTCTCTTGTAAACAGAAATATATATAAGAACTGACAGTTCCTCTTCAGTACTGCCATCACTAGGATTATTTGGGAGATGCTATTGCTGATCTCTACAGAGGTCTGTCTAGGTCCTACCAGAAGGACCCAGTCCCAGACATAAGCTGGAGAAGTCTCAAGGGCTTTCTGACATCTGCATGATACATGGGATATCCTCGTGTCTCCTGTTTCCTTTCCTCCTACCATTTCATCAGAGGATTGGACAGCAACATCACCCACTTTGCTTATGTTCCTGTGCACTGAGATGACTCTTCACCAGCTCATTATATCAGCTTTAGTGAAGATCTATATAACAGAGCCAGCTACCAGAGGGGCCAAAACCTGGCACAGAAAGACCAGCTGTTTTGAAATTCACTAGAATAACAAGCTCAAATTTCAGCAGGGTCATCCTTATGATCATCTTTTCTGTTTCTTTCATTGTATCTTATCCAAGCTCCTCATTCTCAATTTTTAGGCTCAGAATGTCTCTGCCTTCCTGCTCACAGTACTACCCTGTCTACCTTTAAGCACCTTCTGAGGCTTACATTTTTCTCTTTGTGCTCTGTTGTTTCTTTCTTTCCCATTCCAGAATCTATGGGACAGACACAGCCAACTAGCTATCCTAAGGGTCTTATGCAGCAGACAGTCACTGTACTGAGGCAAAATGACAGCAACCCATTTGCTGGAAGATTATCAGCAGTTAGCAGAGAGGGTGCACATCCAAGATAATCCAGCAACATACCAATCCCACTTATTGTGAGCCATGCCACTCCTTGAAAAAAATAATGTTATTGGGTGGCAGCTGCATCATTAAAGATTATTATCATATATGGAAGATTTTTCATACTTTTTCTATCTGAAACAGGCAGCTCTTATTTCTCACACAATATAGTCTTCTCATTCTCTTTTCAGAGGCTGCTTAAAAGCCCTAGCCACAAGCTTTCCATGGTTTGATATGCCATGTTCTTAGCTCAGATTTTCTTGTTATTATGTCTGTCATTACAGTCTGCAAGATACTGAAAGGCAAGCCTGATACTTGGGTTTTCTGTAATGACCACTCCATAGATATTTTGGTGTTAATAACCATAAAGATAATAATGCAAATAGCAGGAATAATGATAACTATAAGGTGAGTGGTAAAATTACTCTTGAAATCAGCCTTAAATTTGAACAAAATGTGGTAATATCTCTTCTGGAGAAGCCAGAAGCATCTCCTCTTGCAGGATGAAAGGAGCTGAGGAATGTGCTGGCTGGCACTGAATCCCTGTCCTCTTGGGCCTTTAATGGGTTTCCTGCTCCTGAAGGTTCAAAGAGCAATTACAGTCTCCGGCAAAAGTACAGCAAATGGAAAACAGATTCTCTGGCTCCCACTAAAATGCCAAGAAAATAAGTAACCAAAAGATGGAGGACTCAAAGTCACTTCATTGCAGCAGTTTACTGCGCTGAAAGGAAGTTTCCCTCTGTTCATCCCCAAGGCCAGAGGAAGTCCCTATCATGGGAGGTGGGTGGTGGGAACCCAGTTCCAAAGCTGTGTGCACCCTGAGAAGGCTTATGTTAGAGGAGAGAGATGATACCAGACAGCTAAAAATTGCCTTTGAGCTCCAGCTCCTTCACTTCTTTGTTGGGGTGTTATTTTTGTGCCTTTGGATTGGCTGCCAGAGAGGAACAAAAGGTCTGGAGAGGTGTCAGGTCAGCAAAGGCAGGGCAGCTTCATTCACTGCAGCAAGTCATCATGTATATGGAGGTATATATCCAGTGCAAGGCAGCTGGATAAGCTGGGATAGGGGCTAACAGAGGAAACCAGCCTTGGTTATCACCAGCCCAACAGTGGTGACACTTGTTAGCTCATCCAGGCCAAACAGCCACCTGCCTGGTGCAGAGGAAGAGAGTTGTGAAGACAAGTGGTGGAATATAGAGGAAAAAAAGCCCTCAGATCCAGGATAATCCTTCCTAAATGTTGCTGGATGTGTGTAGAACAGGAGGTTAATGCATCGAGAGAGACTAGGGACACGAGAACATGACCTGTATACTCACATCCTGTGAAGACCAGCACAACCACACAAGGTGGGCTCCAACAGGGCAGATCCACCCAGGCATTTCCTCAGGGGACTATACAGCCAAATACTGAAGGTGAAAATGAAATCTACAGGTACAGCAGGACTGGATTTAGTACCAGAAGAACACATGCTTTTTTTACAGATGGGGTCTTTGATATAAGAAAAAATATGTATAGTCCAGAGTTAATTAATGGAAGTTAATACAAGTACATGTTCTGTATAAAAGGCAGCCTTGCATCATTCTCTCTCATGCCCTGGCTCTAGGAAAAGCACCTGCATGATCAGTAACTCCTGCAGCATGAACACACCATGGCACTGGTGTGTTGTGAGATAGGACTCTTTTCCCTTTCTGAGAAGAGCTATTGCTTTACCAGTAGGTTTCTTATTTGCTATTCAATAACCTATGCCATACAGGGGAAAATGAAAAAGCCTGTCTGAAGTGAAAAGCCCTTCAAGTTGCTTTGCATCATGTTTCACTTCCACCTCAGATTACCTGAGATTAAATCCTATCATGGATGGCAGGGAGAAATAACTAATACCTCTGAGCATCAGCAATAATACCAACTTTGTGCTCAAACAAGGATGCTCAGTATCCAGTGACAGTACAAGTGGGTCACCCAGCCAGCTTAGCAACTGGAGGAACTTCTCCATTAGAACTTACTCCTGGCACTGTTCCGTTATACCGCACATGTCTGGGGTGTAGCTCAACCCTGCAGTTTCTCAGGTGTGGAGAGGAAACTGTATCCTCATAATTAGACAGTTGTGAGGAAATAATTGCTAGGGATTTCTTTGGTCATCTTATATTACAAATTGATGCTTCCTCTAGTTTTCCTTACTGTCTACAGAGGAAGAAGGAGTCCATTCTCTCCTAACCATATGGATGTTTAATTCCCCTTACCCTAGCAGGAACCAAAGAGAGAAATTGAATGCTTAAGACGACTGATGAGGAATGGATGAATGAACAAAAGGCCCCCTTATAAAAGCTCTGGATGTGTGAGGTGGTTTTAATCTCTAACCTTCTGCAAACAAATACAGACTACAAGCAGAGAGTTTGGATGTGAAATATCGAAATCCAGACCCAGACATATTCAGACAGGGAATATTTTTTGTTTGGTCCCACCTTTTCACACCAGGATGAAAGACTTGCAGTCAAAGCAAAATTAAAGATTAATTGATTTAATTTGTTCACCTTTTGACTTAACATTTTTGGACAACATAAGGTGAAAGTGGCCTTTTCCCATTGCAGTTTGTTTAGGTCTGTAGACATTAGCTACCAGTATCAGCTCACTATTTCTCTATGCCAGGCCTCATCCCTTCTTCTTAAACTGCACAATCAATCTAAATTTCTATTTCTATAGGTATTGAAAGATGCAAAGGCCGAATGGGAAGGGAAAAGTAACAGTTTTAGAGTTTCCAGTACAGAGCCGCACAGTCTTCCATAAATGACTAATTCCTCTTTGAACATGGTCTTTCTTTTATCAACGCCATTGTGTTGAATACAGTCTTTTTAATGAATCCCTGTGAACAAATTTAGGAAACTATACTCCGAGCGCTGCTTTAGCTAGAAAAAGTAAAGCTCTGCAATTGTCTGGCCTCTTCAGTGCTAAGGTTGGAACAAAGAACCTCTGGGTGGGTTAAAAATCAGCTTGACCATGAGACTGAAAAGGTAGTGGTGATCAAAGGCTTGGCATCTGCTCACAGCTAGTAATAAATGGTGCACACAAGAGGTTGATTCTGTGGTCCATATACTTCAGTCTTTAACAACAACCTAGAGCAGAAATAGACCCTCACCATATCATTGGAAGATGCAAAATTATGACAACTGACTGATACAGAAATGACATTTTCAATTGAGAGGAACCTCAGGCACCTCATGAAGTTCAGTAGAGAGAAATGCAAATTTTCCTGTCTGTGCTGGAATCCCTGCATCCCTACATGCTGGGAGCAAGCTGGCTGAGATACTGAAAATCAGGAGGTTACAGTGGATTTCAGACTGAATGAGTTGCTAGCGCATTGTCACCATAAGGGAGCTGTGTTCTACACTACATTAGGAGGAACATGGCTGGCAGATCTAGAGAAGTTATATTCCATGGTGCCTGACACTGGTGAGGCTGCATATGACACGCTGTCCAGCCTGGAACCTGTCCATGGGAGGGACACGCTCCAGTGGAGCATGTCCAGCAGAAGTCTACCACAATGGCCAGAGGTCTGGAGCACTTGATCAGCAAGGGTATGTTGCAACACCTTGGCTTTTTAGGCAGGTGAAGGGAAGGCTAATCTAATAGCCTGTGACTGCCTGAAGAATAATTACAAACATAACAGATCCATGTTTTCCTCAGTAACATCATGGAACAAGAGCCACAAATTGTGGTCTGGCACATTGAGCTGGACATTAAGGAAAAAATTGCTGTAAAGGTGGGACAGCAGTGGAACAGAGAGGCCACAGAAGTCATAGAATATCCAATTTAGGCAATTTTCAGGACTGGGCTATTCAAAGTTAGGGCTGACCTGATGATGTGCTGGCAATTGTAATTCTGTGAGTAAGTGGGTGGACTAGATGACTTCTACAGCTGTTCCAATGACAATATCTATTGTTCTGTGATTCTTTACAGTCACTAGTCAGTGAATTTGACAAGGGAATTTCCCAAAGTTCACTGCCCAGATAGATTTATTTCCTAGCACAGACTTACATCATTGCATGCCTGACAGCTATTTTTTCTCTAAAATAAGGTGAGCAGTGTTTCATGCTCATGCCCAACAACATGATTCTCATTTATTTTTCTGGCTATAAGTTGACCATCGATCAAACCTACGTAGAACTTGAGTTTGAGATGTGTGTTCATTGGGACTAATACTAGGATCAGCTGCACAATCAACCTCTTCTCTAATCAGTCCTTAGTCAGAGAGCACCTCACCTGGTACTAACATGGGATTTTAAAAGCTTACCCTTAAGCCAGGTCTTGAGAGCAAGCCCAGACCATTCTTGATGGTCAGAAACACCTTTTGGATTTTTCCTTGGTTCTGAGAAGCTATAAAACCACTTTCAGAGGTACAGCCACAATAAGAAGATGTTACCCCTAAAATTCTGAAGCAAAAAGTCAGTTGGCTTCAAATAATATATTGGCACCTAAAAATATTCTGAAAGCCCCTACCCAGGTCCCAGACATATATACCATACCTAGGCACTTACTCAGGTGACAGCAATACAAGAAACATTCCTTTCCTCTGACAGTTAAAATGTTAATTCTAGGTCCTCTTTTTACCGGTCTAGTCTCTTCCTCACAGACTAACATCCTCGGAGAATCCTGGCTACGTACACAGAACAACAATGAATATCCAAACAGTCTCTAAATCTGGTTACAGCCACTGGCATTTCGGTCAATGACCCTTTAGCTGAAAAAGCTAAGGTACCAAGGAAAAACCCAAACTCAGAATGTTGCACTTTTATAAAGAATGCAATAGTTTTACTCCACTGCTTATGACTAATGAATCACAAGGACTCAGAGAACTGCTAGTTAATTTGTAATAGTATTTGTGAATCAGAAGAGGGACAGTCTTGTGGTTATGGCTGGACTGACATTCAGGATGTTTGGGTCCAATTCCTAGTCTAGCATAGATTTTCCTTTGTAAACTTTGGCGAGCTGCTTAATATCTCATCCTCAGTTCATTGCCTACAAATTTTTTCCTTTCTTCGACTTCTTGGCTGTCTGATCTGTTTTAGTTCTGAAGTATTTCTGTAGTTTCTGACATTCAGGAAAATACAGAGTAACATGTATGATGTAACAAATTGTGCTTTGAGCTGCAAATATCTCTAAAACTGCCTAGAGGCTGGATGTGTTCACTTCCAACAGCTAACAAACATATATTTGAAGGAATCAGCCTAGAAAAGTGAATGGGTAGCAAACACAGAAACTACATTCAAAAGTAATTGTTTATAATGAATTCAGCTAAATGACTGCTGCTATTATTACTCTTGAAACCAGTACCAGCACAGACATATTTAGTACCATTTCAAACAAACCCATTTTAAATGATGGTACAAGTTTCCATTGGTAATTCTATCACCTGGACTGTAGTAAAAAACCCCAAGTATTTCAGTTTTTTCTGATCGTTAAATGTGACGTAGGAATTTTATGTTTGACATTTTAAAATATTCTTTACAAATTGCAACATTTGAGTGCTTATCAGTGCTGTCTCCCAGGGCTGATACCTCTAACTTTCAACATAGAAAATAGTTTTAAAATTGAGCCTACTGCTGATTAGGTTGTTTTTCGGCCTGAAATTTTCAGAGGTTCATTGAAATGTCAAGAAGATACAAAACCAAATGTGGACATAATTATCTCTACCTTACTGCCTCATTTCAGAAGAACTCTCTTGGCACGAGTAGGTCTAGATTTAAAGAAATAAAATCAAGAATAAGCAGGTAACATTTCATTCATTTGGCTTTTTGGACCTTGACTGGAAACACACAGGTCCAGGGTATTAGAACTAAAACTTATTTTTTATTCTACCAGTGAAGTTCTGCATCCTTACAGACATGTTAAAAGCTGTCCCCAAAAGAGTAAAGCACAAATATAAATACACAATGGGGATTTAACTCATCAATAATGCTGGACTCACACACATGCATGTAATCAAAGAGAGAAGGCAGATATCTACAGAAGTGGGTACAAAGATGTTGAGAGAAAAACTGACAAAGAAAAGCTTCTGGTTTCCTATCAGAAATGCAATAATCAGGGTAAAATCCATGATACAGGGCAAATGAGTTTTTCATACTAAGCATGAAAAGACAGTGCCCACAAAGTCCAGCAATGCAGTCAGGTGAACCCTCACTGAAAACAATCTTTGTGCATGTCAGGCATCTTTCATTCTGAACTGGGTGAAGTCATAGTTTGGAGTCAGTGGGACAGTGTCTGTTCTGGAAAACAGCATGAGCTGGAGAGTGCTTCAACAGTACTAAAGGACAGCAAAACTAGAGAACAGAGTGGAGCTTTGCCCTCTACAGAAGATAATAGTGACTTAGTGAAAAACAGCTGTGTATGCATTAGCACTGCCTGCAACACAGAGAAGGACACTGTGCTGTGCACTTCTGCTAACAGTGGTCACTGTGCCCTGCAAATTATGACTCTTCATTATATACAATCCTGAATGCAGTAGTGCCTCTGTAGTCATAAACCACAAATCCTGAGGGACAAAGGAACAAGCCCCTAAGGAATTTTTTCAGAATTATAGGTAGGAGGTGATATGAGTTTCCTAAGATTTGCTGTAGTTGGGTGAGGAAGGCTTGCAGACCTGTTGGTCAAGCATGCTGACCTCCAAAAAAGCCTGGGAATAACAGGGCTTCTACAGTTTTCCAAAATTTACCAAAATCTCTGAGGTCATATCAGTTGGCCACTCTTCTATATCATACGAGCTGGTGAGGACTTTTTCCCCTGAAGCCTCTGAAAGCCATAAGTACTGTTCTACCATTTGTTCAGTTATATTCCAAAATGAAGCACATTTTCATATCAAAGAATCAGTTTGAAGAGAAGCTAAGGTTGCATAAACCTCCTGCATGATAAGTACTGTCAAAATGGTACAGCTCAGTGTCTAAGGCTCTAACAAACACCAGCTGAAACTCCCACCTCAAAACATGGGAAACAAGAACTGATGGGCTCATCTGAGAGCTCTGCCTCCCTGCTGCCATATGTTGCATCTAATGATTTACCAAATCAGTACATTGTTGAAGAAAGGGAAGACAGTAAAAATAAACAAAATAACGTACAGTAAGAATAATGAGGTGTTAGGGCTAGATTAATCAATTAGATCTTTCCTATAACATAGCCATAATTTCAAGCCCTCTCAGTTTTGGGTGAAGTAGCTGGTAGTGCTGATTTACAGACAAATGCTTGCAGTTTCTGCTGGTCTGTGCCTGAGACTGACACAGCTGGATAGCAAGGCCTGACCCCAGGTTCATCAGACCACACAGTATATCCAATCCACTAATACCAGTCACTCTTAGCCCATTAACCATCTCTACAGGTTACTGCATCTGGCCACCTGCATTGACTTTGACAGCCACTGCTATTCTTCAGCAACACCTGTGCTTTAACAAGAACATGCACAGCTTAGGCACACACACATACTCCATTCTGTACAAAGGAAGCTGGTTTTAAAACAATATATTCTAACCTATCTTTTAGACTAGATTTTCACTTCCCAAAAGTACCAGCTATTGCCTAAGATAAGGGTGTTCAAACTCTTCTTGTGCACATTTAGGTACCACTGGTTTGTCCAGCTTATGATACATGATTAAAACTACAATATCCCTCCCCTTTATAACTTTTTTTTTTAAACTTAACTACTGTCATGATAAAACCTAACATGCCAGCTGAACAGACTCAAGCCCTCCCATTAGTCCCTTTCAGTTGCTTCCCAAGATAGTGAGAGGGGACACTCTTCTAGCCAGACACCCCTCTTTCTTCTCAGCAGGTGGATCATCATGCCCTTCAAACTTGAGCTATTCAGCTCACAAGGAAAGCCTGCTTCAGGAGTTAAAAGCTGGCCAGTGTTACTGGCATTACTTACAATGTCTATAAAACAAAGTAAACTTCTTCCTGTTCATCTCCATCATGGACAGTAATGACAGCGGTTACATTCCATGTCATTCACTTGCTGGGAAGCAGGCAGAGGACAGGCACCAACAAGCTTTTCACAAAGCTTATACACAGCTACTGTGCGTGTGCCAGCTTTCGGAAGCCACTCACCAAGGCCAGCTTCAAGCATAAGACCTTACTTCCATCATTCACCGGATGACCATTTTTGTTCCCCACTTGACTTCTCAGATATTGGAACGTCATGGATGATAAACAGATAAAGCAGATGGCCAAGATGGGGAATAGCCTCACCCAGTTCCCGATGAGCCACCAGAAATTAGTCTTCGTCAAAGAGGCATTGTTTTGATTCAGACTCTGAAATACACTGTGGCAGCCTGTTCAGGGCCAGGCCTTCATCCTGCCTCGAATGTAAACATGCATGAGGCTTCTTTTACCACATGTTTTGGGAAGCTCTTGGCAAGCAGTAGGAAAGAGATGACTGAGAGGCTGCTGGCATGCTCCTTAAGCTGATGTCATCTTACAGTCAGACTAGAGCTCTGGGTACCACACACTTAGTCACACACACACACAGAGCTACCAGTCACCAAACTCTTATTATGGCTAAAAAATTAAACTAGTTTTTTTTTGACTGGAGAGTTCTCCCTTCCTCTTAGAATTGTTACATTGCTTTCTTGCTCCAATCGTCAAGCCAGTTGCTCCCTCTGGAGCAACCAGCATTCAAAAACACCAGGATAAATCTGTCAGGGAGCAGCAAGAGCAGGGCTGCTCCTTAAAGGGTGATGAGCCAGGAGCCAAGGGGGAGCCTTGCTAACCAGGTCTCAGTCCCACAGTGCCAGAGAAAGGTGAGCAGGATAGACCCAGAGATGACAGCCAGGTCCAACCTAAAGTTCAGTTCAAAATGCAGTATAATGGTGATGAGACAGGTCTGAGGTCAAGCCAGAAAGTCAATCAGCAGGTCAGGAATGGGATTAGGTCCAGTGATCACCAGGCAGGTCCATAGTGACAAAAATCAAGCCAGGAAGCTAATCCATGTTAAAAGCCTGTTAAAACAGGCTTCATAATCAGACAGAAGCAGGACCAGGGCTGTAGCTATACAGAAGACCAGCTCTCCTCCAGTGTAGTACAAGCAAGGAATGAATGCCCAGGGCTGAGCTTAAATAGAGCTCCTGGGCCCATGGGTGTGTGCCCCAGGTGAGGCGTCTCAGGGTCATTAGGGCCATTAGTGAGCTCAGGGCTCTAACAAAAGCAGAGGCTCCACGTAGTCTGAGATCATTTTGTATTTAGGTGCTGCCTTCCAGCTGTGCCTCCTTACCGAGATGATAACTGACATCTCTCCTTCAACACGACACACCCTTCTTCTAATCATACCTTTGTCCCATCACATTTCTCTCTGGGATGCTCTTTCCTCTCCAGACTTGGTCTTAGAGATCCCACCAGCTTCACTCTCCACCATTTTCCAGTCTTTCTTTGTGATTCACATTAGACTTGCAAATGCTCAGGAATAAGTTGCTGATTTATGTAACTTCTCAATAACACAGGCTCAAAGGAGAGATATTTGAATTTATGTCATGCTGCAGTTACATATTTTATTACATTTTATTTTGTGTGTCTTGTGGAGGATGTATCAGCAAATAAACTGAAGAACATAGGCTGAAAACTGTATCAGTTTCTTAGGAGATACCAGAGCCAGGGTTGATTGTACAACTTTATTAGCTTCCCTTATGCATCCAGGTTCTAGTCCTTGATTACTGGATCACATACTGACTTTTTTCCCCCCTCAAGTTTTCTGCATCATTTAACACTCAGCTCTGGCTGAATGAGCTCTTACCTCCTCATAAGTTTTGGTCCACTGTTCTGATACTATTCAAATGCTGTCCTGGGGTGAGAATTATTCTTTTACCCATGGGCATTTCAGTGGTTCTCATGGCTGAAGTTTCACAAACAATAATCAGTACACATTCAAAACATCTCTGCCAGCTAAAGGGAGATTATCACACCCATCACATAGATGTAAATTTGAGCTAGTAAGAGATTAGGTTCGAAAGTATGATATTTGAGT
Source organism: Pachyramphus minor (assembly GCA_013397135.1). Taxonomy (NCBI): domain Eukaryota; kingdom Metazoa; phylum Chordata; class Aves; order Passeriformes; family Tyrannidae; genus Pachyramphus; species Pachyramphus minor. The sequence goes on from VYXB01006804.1 coordinate 796,085, forward strand.
GTCTTAAGTGAGATATCTTAGATTCTGTCTGTGTAGCATAATTTAGGACTTTATATAATCATAGAGAAGACTTCAGCTGCAACCATGACTGCCTGGCACTTGGATTAGTAAATATAAGGGCTGTTAGGTCACAGAGTCTGACTTCCTGTATTTTATAGACCTATATGTACATTTCATTAAGTTATCCCTATAATTAGTCAAATAATCCTGGATTATCCAAGAGATAAAGCAAGTAGCTAGGAAGGCAGCTAGTCCCATTTTGAAGACCTTAAGAGATAAAGAGCTGATGATTTCCTTGGGTTGATTTTTGAGGAGTGATTAATTACTCTCACTGTTAAAGTCTTACACTAAATTCCTCATCTGAATCTGCCTAGGTCAACTCATAGACACAGATTCTTACTTTACTTTTCTCCACTGGATTCTTTTTACATCTGGAATTTATTCCTCAGGAACGTATTTGTAACCTGTTCCCCAGTCACATTTCAAAAAGTTTGGTAGGCAACTCACTGACAAACATGTTCTTCATCTCCTAAATAATGTCAGTTGCTCTTTTCCCTGCCAATTTTTAAGACTTTCTTCTTTTTTGTGTATGTAAACAAGAGTCCAAGATGTCACTCCCCAGAGTTAATTGCAGCAGGATTGAAAAATTTTCCAGTTAGTTTCCAATGTACAAAACCAAGAAGGCCAAAAATTGAGGGAGAGAACATTAATTCCTACAGAGAACTGTGATTTAAAGAACTTTCTCAGAATTTCATTTCAAGTTCCTGGCACAGATAGGGATAGAATCCAATTCCCTAAGATGCCTTTCAGCTGCCTTAATCATCAGAGTGCCCTTCCTTTTTCTGCTACTCCCTGACTCATAATTTATGCATTTTCCAACTTTTGGAAGAAATTAAGCAGGGGTTCCACAAACAACCTCTTCCTTAAGTCTGTATTTAGCCTCAGAACAGGTCTACCTGGTGGACCCTTCTGAAGGGGACCTGTGGAAAAAATAACTCACAGTCATGTAATTAAATACGGATTCATAATGCTTATGTACAAGGAAGGAAAATGAAGTTTGAGTTTCCTAAAGTTTGTGTGCTTAACTTTTTGACCTTAGTAAGGTTCTTTTCACATGATATATGGGCACAGCAATTCCTCGGCTTACCACAAATCAAACTGGAAAACAAAATTCCCTCTGTCAGCCATATATTGGCACACACATGACTCACCAAGGTTGGCACTTTGACCTGCACTTTTTGAAGAGCAGGCATGTGTTTGCATTCATCACCTGTGACCGTACGGACATCTTTGCAAATATTTTCTGTTAGGAGAGAACTGGTAACAATCAGGACATTTAAAATCCATTCTGGACTCTGAAGGGAAAAGGTCACAGTGGAGACAGGTTTCCTTTCCCATTCCCTGCAGTTCATCTGTATATTCATGCTGGGTTTGTCCTATCCTGGCTCCTTAGGCAAGTCCCGTTCTCCTCTTATAGCCAGTTTAAATATCTGTCCTATTCTTCCCTGTCATAAACACCTTGCCCACTGAATCCCGATGTTTGTCACCAGGTGCCACTTGCCTTGGCTGACCCATCCAGTGCCTTTATCCCTGGCTCTCTCCCTGTGCTCTCTCCCCTCCCTGACAATACTCTGCCTGCCAGCTTATTTCTCCTCTCAGACTCCCTCTCCAGACACCTGTTCAATCACAGTGCACCCCTATATTTCAGACTTGCTCTCCAGTCCATCACAGTTTTCTGTTTGCACCTTGATCTCTATGAAATACCTGCCTTTCATAAGACACTTGCTGACACCTTGCTCTTCCTTAGTCCATATCTCTTTGCCCAGACACTCCTTGCCTTCCTCATTGCTGCACATCAGATCACATCTCTGCTGTCTTTACACACAGACTTTTTGTCCCACTGGTCTTCATGTACTCACGTCTTGTCTTCCATCCTTATTCTTACCCAGCCAGAGTTTACTTCTAGTTTCCTCTTCTATGGCAGTCTTCACTCCCAGTGTCATCAGCTGGCTTTCCATTGCTCCCTGTACAAATCCAGTCCTTCCCAGGGTTGGTGCTTGTTTTTCCTGTGTTTGAACCATGGCTTTTACAGGCAGCGCTGTAGCCCTGATGTTGGCCCAGCACAGGGAATGTGGTAGGCACAAAGAAAGGGACAGATATTCAAAAAACATCACCATGCAGTAGCACATCCCATCAGCTTTTAGTGATCCTGAACAGGTGTCTGTCTGCATGACAACTCCTGCCGTGCTGTAAATGTAGGGCAATTTACCTGCCTTTTATTGAAGGCTAGATTGCTGCCAATTACCCCATTTATGCAGAGTAAGAATAAGCACGAATAATTGCTACATATCAGATCACACAAAGTAATATGCTTCTCTGTATTTATTTATTCACGTTTCCACACCCACAGACTCACTCGCTTCAGTTCAGAATCTGTAGCACCTGAGACTTGCAATTGGAGGGGAAGATCTCAGAGAGCCTCTGTACTTCAGCAGCCTGCTTAGCACAGACAGATGTTTTCATAGGCTTGGAGTAGATCTTTGGCAAGACAGTGCTTAGCAGGTGCTAACTACTGTTACCAGAAGTGTGGAACTTGACTATATTTGGCCAAATTTTTATGATGATGAAGGAATTCAAGGACTGCCTGCACTTCATTGGCTTTTTTCACAGCTGGAGTTGTCACTTTCCCAAAGAAACAGTCATGGATATTCTTCACTATAGGCAAACCAACAACTCTTCCTTAGCTTGTGTGTCTGAGTGGATGTATGTAAGTGTATTTAGCCTCCTGGTTTATCTGAAATTCTCTACATATTCTTCTTAAAGGAGGCACTCAGGGTGGAATATTCCAGCCTGAATTGTGACCCGAAGGCAAATTTTTACAAGTATCTTACAGTATGTTATAGGCAGCTTAAATATCACCCTCCTCTGACAATGATGGCCTGTCACAGGCCACCATTATCAGCCAGAGAGACATCAGGTGATGGCATATCTGCATGGAACAGACTCACAGAAGACATTGTTAAACACATGTATCATTCAAAGTGTATGTACTTATGTAATGCAGTCTGCTGGAAACTAAGAACAAATTGTAATTGCATCCATACAAATTTCAACAGAAATACATGTGATCTAAATAATAGTAATAATAATAATATGCTGAGCATGAAACATTCTACACATATGCAAGCCCAGGACTGTTTTCAAACATGCACTTAGAGAGATTAATATATATTAGTCTATAGCATAAAGCTGGGCTGAGCGATAGGAAACACATGTTTCTTGGTACTTTTGCTTGCACAATGGTATAAAAAGAATCCTGACATTCTATAGGTCTCTGGACAATTCTGCTATTGATGTGTTGTGAGTCACTGCAAACAGACCATCGTATGTTTCTGAATCACTTCCTGCTCAAGGGGTTCCTCCACTTCTTCCAGAGATTGTATACTGGGGAGGAATTCAATGAGCTAAAACCCTGGAGACAAATTCTAAACGCTTTCCCTTCCTTTCTGTGCAGCTGAATGACTCAGAGATGGGATGACACCTTGAACCGATGTCGCTATTCCCTTGTTGAGATGGGAGAACCCTATGGGGAATCCAGAAGGAAATTTAGTTCCACATTTCATTTTAAAGAGATCTCTTCTGTTTCACTTTGGTTTTTGCTGCTGGCATTTTAAGGTTTATAGGGTTGGGGGGACAGGGGCGCACAGTGGGTTTGGAAGTTAGAAAATGATGCTGTGATAAAATAAACGATGTTTCAGCTGTTTTCAATACGGTTTTGATCCTTTGTCCCTCTGCCCCAAAAGTATTAAGACCCACAACACAGAAATGGTCATTAGATACAGAAGTACCTCAGAGGCTCGATTAACTTTAGAATTATTAATACTTGTAACTAGCTTGTTTGAGATTCCTGGAACATTCATAGTAGCTTCTCTTAAATGTGTTGTTGATTTGTTGGTATTCTGATAGTGCAATATAGCAGCTAGACCATCACAGAATTACAAGTCTTGTGTGATTTGCAATGTCCCAATAGTCCTGCTTTGCATAAAAAGTAATGTTTTTATTGAGGAGCTGAGTCTCTAGGAAAACAGCAAACGTGGCTGGAATCTGAGAAAAACAGTCAAAAATCTACTGCGTGAGCCAGAATTATTTTTTGGAAATGCCATTGAAATTTGCCAGTCAAAGGAAGTCACATAATTCACACTAAAGCCTACATAAGACAGGCAATGCTTGTCTTAATTGTTTTAATGCATTTTCATTATTGTTTTAAAATTCTTTTAATGCATTTTCATGTTGTTTTAATTGTTTTTATGCATTTGTTTTAATGCATTGTTTTAAATTGTTTTAATGCATTTTCATAAGGAAAAACATCTGCATTTAAGGGAAATGTAATCTTCTCCTACTATTTAAAATGCTCCTGCTTTCATTTGACATTTCCACTAGAAAATACTGTCTTGATGACATTTTTTCACAGAGATAAGCCATTGTGAATTGCAGAAACATTGTATTTCAAGTGCTTTTTAATTTGCTTTTCTCAAGTTATACTGGACTGATACGGGATCTTTTGGCAAATGAGTATTGTGACAAAAGTACAATCAGTTTCTAAGTAACTGCAAAATTATTTTGACTTCAAGAGATGCTTATCCTGAGTGCCAGCTGATACAGTACTTCCTCACTTAATGGCTGTAAACAGTATTCCTGAATGAGCTGTGACTGTTGTTCAGAAATTATTTAGAGCTACCATATCTGAAGGACATACGTTTCACTGGGGCCTGATTTTCAATCCACCAGTGCACAACATGGGCCTGTGCTTTTCAGCTTTTGGGAAGCCTCATTAAAGTACAGTCTTCCATATGCATCTTTACAAGCAAAAACATAGAATGCCAGATACATGTATACAGCACAGTAAGCAATATTTCCTGTTTCTGAGGTACCCTGTAGAGCTGTGTGGACCTTCTCAAAATGCCCATCAGTGCAAAAGCACAAGCACAGCTACTGATGAGCCCCTCCAAGTTTGTTCCTTCTTACTGTGCTATAATCCAGGATGGAGCTGCCTCAGCCAGCTCACGTCATCCCCTGCCTGAGATCTTCCTGAGCAACATAACTGACCCTGTGATCTTCATCTTTCTGGCACTTCCAAAAATTGGATGTTACCTATGTTTTTAGAGACAAAATGTCCATTTGTTATGACAACCTCGGGAATTCAAGGCTACACTTTCAGATCTCATTACTGCTTACAACTTCTTTGCTTTTATGTAGGTTTCAGGACCTCAGTTCTTAAAGGTTTGTTTTACCTCATCTGTTTCTTTGTAGATATGCCAGGCTTTGGTGTCATCAGCTTCTAACACTTAAGGCATTCTTACTTCTTCAGATTTTTGCTGAAGGAAATCTTTGTAGCTGACAAACCGCCCATCCCCTGTACAATCCCGTAATTTAACAATGCTAAATGCAGGTCACATTAACTTCCTTACATCCTTACTCTTTTGCAGTGGGTGGTTTCTCATTTTGATAAGGCTTCCTACCAACCTGTTGTATTGAGTGTAAATTTGGACTAGGAATAAAATGTCTCATGCTGTGTTCATCACAGACTCAGATCTACTAAAACTGCAGTGCTGTGTTAGCAATTAGCTATGCCAGTTGACTAGGTCTAGCAAAAATGGCTATCATCATCTTTATAGCTATCTAGTAAGGCTACCTGTGAAATAAATACCTCATTTCTCCAACATAAAGAAATTTATGCCAGACTGCATCAGCTGACCAACTGTTCCCATGCCATAGGAGTTTTCACTTGACTATGCTTTCAGTGTATGTGACAAGCCTTAACAGGTTCCCTTTCCCTTGGAAGATATCCTCAAACTCTTTTTCAGTTGTTTTGATCTTCTGCCTGTTTGGTGAGTTACCTCTTTAATGAAATTAAGGGAGTGGCATGTTTTTATTCATGGCTAATTTTTTTTCTCTTGGTGTGATTATAAACTGTACTTCTTCCAATTTGCTAGTTGCCCATGAGTTTAGTCACAACTCTAACAGGAATTAGCTCACTACACTAAGTCCCGAGCTTCACTTCTTTATGGTCAATTGCCTATAATTTTACTTTCTATGCCAACATGCCCATTCCTGGCAACACTTCAGCTTGCACCAGCATCATGTGTAAGGCACAGGCATTTCATTTGCTTTCTAGATGATAGTGCTTTAGTCTTCAGCAGCACTGCTCACTAGTCCCATGAAGTGTCATCTAAGGAAGCAGTGTTATTGTCCTCTTTATCCATGCTGGGCAATGTGTTGGAAAGTGATAGAAATGACTGTGGTCCTTGAAGATTTTTCCAAATACAAGCCATTGTCATGACTTGTGTTTGTAGAGCTGTGTGCAGGGTGGCAGCTCCATGCTCAGTGCACTATCCTGCTGCCAGTCCCTTGTTTTGTAATGGCCTTATGTCTTCTGTGGTATGATAGCATTGTCTGTCTTATGTAGGCTTTAGTGTGAATTATGTAACTTCCTTTGACTGGCGAATTTCAATGGCATTTCCAAAAAATAACTCTGGCTCACACAGCAGATTTTGACTGTTTTTCTCAGGTTCTAGCCGCGTTTGCCCGAGACTCAGCTCCTCAAAATCAAGGAGCTTGACTCCTCAAACCGCTGGCAATCCCAAACTCTGCTGCACTTTTCCCTGGTCATCTTACTGTTTAATTGCATCTGGTTCACGTTTCATTTTTTTGTGGAAGTCAGTATTCTTTGAATCCCTGTGATACAGCATCCTGGTGAGCCTCAGATGTCAGGATTAATTCAGAACTATTAGAAACACCCAGTACATCAACACCAGCTATTGCCAAAGGATAATTTCCCTAACATAATTTCCCACAATCACTGAGGGGCACATACTAGCAGGGGAGGCCAGAAGGACACAGTGTGTCCACACTTCCACACACAGTCACTGCAGACCACTGCCCAGCATCTTAGAGCAAACCAGGCTGCTCCCTTTCCATGGCCCCCAATATCTGCTACTAAACAACAAGCCCTGTTTAAATTTTCTCCAGTTACCCTCCATACTCCCAGAGAGCACCAGCCCCAGTAAGATGAGGGTTTCAGTGACTCAATTCTTACATTCGGACAATTTTCTTAGCCTTTTTTTTTTTTTACCTATTGGCACCACAGTGTTTCTCAAAATCAATTTCATTCAACCAAATGCAGACATGTATCCTGCAGATGTGTACTATGCAGGTGTATATTTGACCTGGTCACCAGCATGTCTTTGTCATCAGTGGGGAGAAATACAGGCATTACTGTAGAGCAGCTATTCTCAGCCTAAGGTATGTGTCTCAAATAGTTTGGACAAATCAGGCTCTGAAACCTCCAGTGTATCTCCACTGATACTAAAGTTTGTCCAGACTGGCTGCTGCAGATGATATTCATAGGTGTCTAATGTTGGGTGAGAAGCAACTCATTGAAGAAGTGTGACAGAAGCCTGCTTCATTCAGTCTCTCATTCCCATCTCTTCAGACATGTGGGCACAAGAATGGGATCTGTCTAGAACTTATAAATGTCTTTAAGCTTTGCTCATGGAAGAAATATGGAGTGTAACAGAGCAGTTTCTCCTAGAAGGGATGCAGTGGCTGGAAGGATGCAGCCACCAGGTTCCAGTTTGCCAAGTTTCTGGTTCAAAGTGCAATCTTAGACATAATGCTGGGGGCATCAAATATTACATTTTCCTGACATTCCTCACAGACAAAAAAAGTGTGTAAAATAGCCCCAGTGAAAATCAAAGAAGGGTTTGTGTCATATTGGCAGCAAAGTCACAGGAAAAGAGTGTTGTGCCTTTTCAGCTTGGTAGACAAAAGCCAGGGGTCTGGCAAATTTTCTAGTTTCACTTTAACTGTGGGAAAGGAGTTGCAGAAGAGACCCCAAGACAGTAAAGGTTGATCTACACATGAAACATGAAGTTGTATAGCACGTGTTCTAGGCTGGCAGGGAGATACATGAGCCTTCTAGCACAGCACCAAGCTCCAGCTGATATATTCTCATCTGCAGGGGCAGCTGCCTCAGGCTCAGTGCTTGTTGTCAGGGGTGGTGATGTGCTGTGATCTGGGAGGGGTGTAGCTGCAGACATGAGGTTGTGCTTACATCATGTGTTGCAAGAGTGGTTACCACAAGAGCTGTTGCATTTTGACTTTCCCCATGAAATCTGTGCTGTCCAGGGCTACGTGGCACTAGGCTTGTAGGCAGCCCCTGCAAAAAAGATTTCTTGTTTGCCTGTGAATGCCATCCCCGTTGATCACTTTCCAGCTGGCTTATATTGATTTAACTTAATTCAATGCAAGTGTTTTGCATGTAGAAAAGGCTCCTTGAATGTTCCCATGAGGTCTAAATCAGTTCTGCTGTCTCTCTTGCTCTTTAAATCCTATTGTCACTCATGTGTAGCTTTCCTACACTCAGTACATGCGTATTCCTGGGGGGAGCAATTGCCAGGGGCTTAATTTTAGAGAGGAATGCTCACCCTGCTGTCTGGGAATGAAGCCTGGTGTAGCCAACTTCAAAGACTAGACGTATTTGTTGCTGAGTTTAAAAGACATCTTCCCCTTGACTGGGATTTGCTATTGTATCCCTCTTGCTCTCATCTTCCCGTTCAGCATGTGGGAGGGCTCAGGTGCTTTCCAGACTGTTTCCATCTTTGGACCCTTTCAAATGCGTGTGTTAGGTGCTAGCAAATTCTCAGTGCTGTCTCTTGCTCACTGAACATCACTGAGCTGGCTGAGGATGTGGTGGATTTGACAGGATCTGTGCTTAAAGAATCCATTGTTTGACTCTGTTTACACAGAGCCCTGGCACTCACACAGCGCAGACCTAAAAGAAGGGTTATTTTTAATCCTAATAAACTAGCACAGAAGGAGAGGGTTGTTCGCTTTCTTCCTTCACTTCACATAACAACTTTAGTCCTAATGAAGGACTTCACACCAAATATAATAAAAGCATGAATTATTTTTCCTGTGTGCCTGTTGTTTTTCTAACAAACATATGTGTTTGTTTATTTTTTGATTATAAAATGCAATTATTGTGTGCTCTGAAGTACACATGTAAAATGAAAAACATGTTGAGTCAACTTGCTGCTTAATTTATGTTAATTAAACTATTCAATGAGAAGGATGTTCCTGGTTAGGTCGCTTCAGTAGGATCTGGATTTTATTCTTGGCTCTGCCACAGATTGCCTGTTTGATTCATGGCAAGTCACTTAATCTCCCAGTGTTTCAGTTCTTCATTCCCAAAATGACAATAATTCTCCTTTATCTTCTTTGTTTTGACTATAAATGCTTGAAGCAGGATATGTTTTGCACAGCATTTAGCATAGTATACTCTAAGTTTAATTTATAATTGTATATATTGATAATAGGTCATCTTGTCTCCAAGAAAAAAACAACTCTGAGAGTCCTTCCCAATGCATGGATCTGCAAACAAATATAATTTCCACCACACCCAGACAGACAATGTCAGAGCTCTGTCAGATCATGCTCAAAACTGAGTTTTCATCAGTGTAAATATGCTGATCTCTGGTTTCCAAAACCTAGGCTTTTATTCTGGGAGTTAAGAACTCACCTTCAAGAAGAGCTTAGTTCTTTCATTGCATCCTTAAACTTCATCTAAGTTAAGGAGTGTGTGAAATCACATCAGAAGTTTTGCTACAGATCAGGTCCAGGCCTGTGAGTTAGGTAAGACAGAAACTCTGGCTTGAGCACACTTGGCCAGCACTCCTGGGAAAACTCAGTGCCATGTGAATGGTTGAAGGACCTGCCGGGAAACCTGTGATGGTCTCTCACGTCACTATTTGTCAAATAATCAGTCTCTGAGGAGGCTACAGTGGGCTAGCAGGACCTACCCATGACTAGCCTGATAACTACTTGGAGCAATGCCTATTTTCTATCACAGTATATGCATTTGTGCTCACCATCTTCCCACCACACATGTGCATGTTTTATTCCTGTTTATTCACCAGTTGTGTTTTGCCTGGATGTTTGCATTACGTAACAGACATAGAATCAGACGGGCTGGAAAGGACCTCTGAGATCATCAGTCCAACCCTTGATCCACTACCACTGCGGTTACTTATGGTTTTGTACAATGCCTAGTGCATTGAAGACCTCAGCCCTAACCTGGCAGTACTGGAGTAGCAGTTACCAGAGGAGCTGCCCTCTATTTTCAGTCAGTGCTGGATTTAGCTGAATCATTTTCTCAAGCTGAGTAGCTCCATTGAACCCTAGATCTAAGCCCTTATTTCTCCAAATCTGGGAACTTGGGCTATATTTGAAATAAAGAGAGTGAGCAGGAGCTAATGCATGATGGGATTAAGCTATTACTTTATTACCTGACAGCATTCAGACAGAGTGCTTTCCAATGACATCTGCAGTCTCTATAAACCTCTCAAAAAGACCATGATATCTGCGGGGCTTCCTTCCTTCCTGCTGTCTGTGTCTGCCTAGTAGTGTAAAGGCCAGCTCAGTTCTAAGATCTTTCTACCTGCACGAAGTTCCCATGTAGGCACAATTCTATCAGCCTAAAACTCCTTTCTTCACTTGACATACATTGTACCATCCTTTGCAAATTTAACTGAGACACATCTAACATGAGGTTCATGATATGAGCTCAGGGTGCCAATGCTTTGACTGCCTCACTAGCTGGCTTTGGGCTACTATTTCACAGAAAAGGGAGAGTCCTACCTTGCCCTACTGCCAAATACATGCCAGTTTTTGGCCCCACACTCCAAATGGACTTCCACTAAATGACACACTTGCCATAGCCAACCTGGCAGCAAGGCCCATGTCCCAGGCATGACCCAAAGAGACAAAGTTCCCATTCTTTACTGACTTGTCTGGTCATGTTCACAGAGAGGAAGTGGTGAGGATAGCAGAAGCACTAAGCTTTATAATGTCATCTGAAGTCAGGATAAACCCCATTCATTATAAAAATTTCCTGCACAGTTTAAATCTGCCCTCCTCATTGCTAGATACATTTGCCCAACAGCATTGTAAGCCACATGATGCAACTCACCATGTTCATTAGCAACATGATCATGCAATAGACCTCTCTTGCTGGCTATCGCTTGGGAGAAAGTGCTGGCCACCAGCTGACACTCCCAGGACAGATCAAACTAATGAGGCCACTGAAGTTCAGAGCTGGTTCAGTTTTCACCTGAGTATTTAATTCTTTATGTCTCTGGTTCCCATCAATAAACTGTAAGCAAAGGAGAGCAGGAGGAACCAAGGTGTACATGGACATCTGCCTCCCATAATCCTCACATTGAATTAAAGCAAGCAGCCTCTGCTTCACCCCATTTAGCCAGCTCCCTAACAATTCACACCTATTCCATACAGCCTTTTCTGTCTTCCTCCTGATTCACTGAAAAACTCTCCCTCACTCTTTCCGTAAACTCAGCATCCTGTCTTAAGCTGAAGTTACAAGCCAGATGTTGGCTTAGCCAGTGATTAATACCTTGCAAAGGTCAGCTTTGAATCTCACTGCCAAGTTCACCCGCCTCTCTGGGCAACTCCTTATACATCTTCTCTTTCCTTCATAACATATTTGCAGTTGAAAAAATATTAAACCTGATATGCTACTTTATATATTGAAAGCACCTCAGGTGCTAGGAAATGTTTTGAGGCTGTGCTTGGAGAAGAAGGATCTGTTTAATTCCCTTCTACATGGATTGCTTGTAGCTCTGCAAGTCTGATCCCTGGCTATCTGTCTAATCCTGTGTACCACCTAACTGCCTCTTGAAACAGCCCAGTGGACCTAAGGAATTCAATGTAATTAATGTCATCTATTGGTGAGGACACAGAAGGTTCACATCAAATTTTACAAACTGAAGGGTCCTCATTGTCTCTCAGCCCCCAGCCAGGCTTTGTGAGCTTGGACAAGCAGTCTCACCATGTTAAAGATTAAAGCTGTCTTTGTCACATAATTCACAGCTTAGCTTGTCCCAGTTCTGTCTGGGCTTCTATGTGTGCAGCATCACCAAAGAAGAAGTTCTGCTCTGCATCCACAAATGTGAAGTAACCCTTTTGATAGGTAATATTTTATGGAATTTGATCTTGGAACCTCTCACATAGAGAAATACAGTTAAGAGCAGGCAGATTTTGCCTGAAACTGTTTAGGTTTTCTTCTTTCTTTTGAAGTAAAAGAGGAAATGTGGGAACCATTTCTAAATTGCCCATGCTCCAGAGTGACAGAAGAAACCCAGAAACAGATAAAGACCAACAGCTGGAACATATTGCGGTACTAGGAAGCAATTAACTTATGGCATAAAAGAATGAAATCACATATAGAAGCGATTTGTGTCTCCTAGCATTACCTTGGCAACCTGGAAACTTTAGGGCAAATGAGGCCCATGGTCCCAGGCTAGTGCTGGTGCGGTACAGAGATGTACCACCCTAGAGGGAAGAGTCCCAGCCTTTCCTTAATGGTCTCATCTGAGACCTCACAGATGTGTGGGAAGAGATGAGAGGAAGGGGTCAGCAGCTTCCCCCTCTCTCTGAGCTTTCCCAGCACTGCTCCAAATTCCTGGAAAAGCTTGCTTCTCCCTACTGCAAGGACATTTTGAGGCAGCTTTAGTCCATGTCCTCCTGGGACTTTGCATCATAATCTGGGTGACTGGCTGCAGCCTCTCAGCTGTCCTCCTACTCTCAGTCAGCCTCAGCTTTGGGCATTAAAGGATATCCTCACAGGATTGCTTAAAAGTTACATCATCAAACAGCAGAACGGTGAAAATACCTCAGGGCAGGAGAGGAATTTGAGATAAGCATTCTTTACCAGATATTGCAAAAGAAACCATAGCTTCATCAAAATGAATGAGCTAACTACGATTGCCTTCAGTGCGTCCAGGGCTTCAGTCCCTACGTGTGCAATTCCATGCCGCCACAGCGATGAGCGCAGGACAGCATTAACCGCGTGAAGTCAGATGGCTGGATTGAGGGATGCAATCAAATTTCCTGCCCCGGTTACATTTTTACCATCCAAAGCCTCAGTTTAATCAGTGGTTGTACTCATAGTGGGATTTGTTTCAGGAGAGATCCCATTTACCACTCCCAGTTTCTGAGAGCTGGTTAATCCTTTCACTGGGCAGGGTTTGCATATCATGCCTCATAAACTCCCTATGTGACGGTTTAGGAAGAAAGGACAGGATTTGTCGTAAGTGCTTTTGCAAGCATGTCTTCACAGCAGGCACAGAGATACCCAACCAGATGGCTTCACTCCATTAACTTCTCACAGGTGGAGACCAAGGTCCAAAAATACACAGTGGCCAGATTCATATAAGCTAACATCATTCTTTCTCCCTAGAAAGGTCTGGGAACAGAAACACCCAAACTGTCCCTGCATAAGCCATCTACATTTGGCTTTTTTGCCACATTCATCCAGGCCTACATTTTCCACCTTCAAACTGGTGAGCTTGCATCATGATACGCTTCATGACCCTATCAGCCCAGAGGATCTCCACACAGTCTCCCACTGTGTGGAGTGGACGTGCTCACTCCAGTCCCACTGAGGTTATGGAAAAATTCACTGCATGCAAATGTTCACAGCAGCATTTGTGCTTTTGGGAACCCCTCACACCAAGGACTACTGCTAGTCCTGTGTGGTGCAGGATCAGTTTAAAATAACTTCACTTAGAGCACTCCATGGAAATCCCCTGCCAGTCACCCTCCTCACGTGCTTTTTATTCTGAGAATCAACAGGCCTCAAAGAGCGGTCTCAGAAGAGGCCACATCTGTACAGAGTTTGCTTTCATCCCCACAAGGGTTCCCAAACAATGCCAGTGCCAGCCGGAGGTTTGCTGAATGGTATGAGAACCAAAGGCTTTCTTTGCTTTCTGTTCATCCATTAAAACTTTGTGAGTCAAAATTAAGAGGACAGGAGTGGGGGCTTTAGGAGGCTGTGGTTTCTCACAAATGCCTAAAGCTAAGTACTAATGAGAAAGTTAAAAAAAAAAAAGAAGTCTGCAACCCATCACCACAGCAATGCAACAATTAGAGACAAATCCAGTGTGCACTGCTTTACATTTATGATGCAGACAAACTAATTTAGCTAATTAGGGCTGTCTACAAAATGCATATGAAATAGTACTCTGTCCTCAAGGCCTAGTATCAGTGATTCTTGCTACTGAAGTCCAAAAATGCACAGACACATAGCATGGACACCTGCTACTCTCCGACAAAACACCCCTGCACGGGAAGTTTTGAGTATTTTCTTCATTGTCCCACCCACAGCTGATGGGTGAAAACCAGTCAGTTGAGAAGCCCACAAGGACAAGTGTATACACTCTTTGATTTCAGAATTTAAGAAACAAAACCAAGAAAAAATGGAAAGCCCATTTGATTTCTCCCATTTTCTCCCTATTTTACAGGTTTTGAGTAATCCTAAACAGATTACGGTATGATCTAGCTTCTTTGAGAGAGCAAACTTTTTTCTTTGTTGTGCAAAGATTTGTTGTTGTTGTTGTTGTTTAAGACTTGCTCATGTGCCCCTGAAGTTCAGTCCATGTATTTTGATAGCAACTGTTTGTGCAGCGCAGAAGCTCAGCAGAGAAGTTCAGTCACAGCATTCCTGAGGTGCTGGCACCATCTCTATGGGAATTAAAGCCAGGACCACAATAAAAGACTTACAGGGACTAGTTTTGAAAAATAATTTAATGGCATGAAGTTTTATGGGAAGAAAAGAGGTAGAATTGTATTTAAGAAACTAGTCTTTAAAGAAGCCCATCTTTCCAGACTAGTTTCAGACTTTGACTGTGCCTGGTACTGCCCACAGCCAGAGTGCCCAGCACAAGATCCCTCAGTGAACCCAATGCCCTTCTTTCAGGCAGATGTCCAGTTACCTCCATGTAGGTTCCTTTTCCACATTCCAAAATCCTACCTGGATCCCACAACAGTCTCAGGATTGTCCCTGGGAAGAAAAACAAATACCTTCCTATCCTGGGCGTGGACCAACTCACATTTGTCTCATTTATCCCAGAGAAGTGAAGATATTGCCTCACAGATGAAATCAGCTCAAGTCTCCACCTCTTTTTCCAGTAAAGGGCGAACCCTTTCTCTCTAGACAAAACAGAAGGAGTGGGCTCACAGAGACCACAGCATCCTTTGCCACTCCAGGCTTGCCCAAAGTAAAGAAGAGGGTCTATGTGTTACTCCAAAAGGAATTTCTCTGCTTCCTGCTTCTCACCATTCCTGGCAGTTGCAGCCTGCGGTACATCAGTGTGTGTGCTCAGCAGGGCAAAAATACCGCTGACCAAGGTGGTGGCTCTGAGATGAAAAAGGCTGATTCACACAGTGGTTTCTTCTGTCTTCCTCTGAATGCTTTCACTTCAGGAGCCCCTTCCTCATTACAGCTGGAAAAGATGTAAACAGAAGCCAGTCCCAGATGAAAATAACTCTGCCTGTGTCCTTTGTGCAGCCTGTTCAATTTCCCTACCAGTTTTGACTCCTAATATCAAACTAGATTGTCTCTCAGCACAAAGGTCACAGACAAATGGAAGCACAGGTCCCCCACAGTTTCTTCCACTTCACTGGAAGCTCTTGTGGCTTTAGCAAACAGGTGGAGCAGGATTGTATCTTATCCCGTGGAATGAGCCACAAGAGGGAGACAAATACCTGTGGGCTGCCATTGTGGGCTCATGCCCTTGAAGCCTAGGTGGAAAAAGGTATTTTTCAGTTCTTGAGAGATTTTAAGCTTTTTTCCTAACCCAAAGTTGAAATCTCAAAAATCTTCAAGAACGAAACATAGAGAAATAAAATGCATGTCAGAAAAACTTCCCTTTTGCAGTTCGAAGGCATTCCATGTCCAGCTTGGATTAAGGAAAAAGAAAAAAGTTAATTAATGCTCATTTAATTAGCTTTTATTCACAAAATCATTGAAATATGACACTTCAACCTTTGAAAATATGAAATTTGCAGCTTGGGACCTCACTTTCTTCTCCAAGGAACTGCTGGATTTGGAGAGATGGTGAAATACAGTCCTTCCTACAGCTTTTGGCTCCTGCCAAAACCATGTAATTTGGAAGTTCCTAAGAAATCTCAAGAGACACAGAGTCAATTCAAACATAGGATACAATGGCTGCCTTTCATGTCCTCCCTGTCTCTGACATGAGCCAAAAAATTAGTCTGGATAAACACAGAAGATTTTTATCTGGAGAAAGAAGCTTGAAACTGTGAAGCACAAGAACGAGGATGTAGGAAGAACAGAGGTCATGCTTGGCCCCCACCTGCTCTAGGCACCTGTAAAAGATGCCACAACAAATTTAGGGTTCAGAAGAGCTGCTGCCAGTGTTCAGCTCCATGTGTAGGCAGCCCACGAAGGATGTAAGTCCATGGAATAAGATTTTGGAGACACTCCCCACACTTATGTCCCAGAGCACAAAAAGTAGCGGCCGTGTATCTCAGTGCCAGGCTGCATTAGCAAAGTATTTGAATTCCTGAGCCTAAGGGCTCAGAATGCTGACAATAAGATCTGCCTGTAAAACAGAACAAACTGAGCCCATAGCACAAACATTTCCCATATGAGATAATACCTGACTTTCCAGGTCAACAGAGTAAAGAAATGTGACGTAAATATCTCTGGCTGTAGGCCAAAAAAGCACGCACTATGAATTCAGTCTGAAAAAGGTAGTCAGTGGAAATTATCTGGGAATGGTATGACATATGGCTGCATATGATAGGCTATTTATCTGTGCAACCGAAATGAAACACTAATGTGAGAGCATATGAAGATAAGGCATAATGTAGGATAAGACCTAATCTCCTGCTCAACCCTGTGAGGCAGATTGAGGCTACATTAACAGCAGCAAACCATACCATGAGTTCCAGGCTCATTCTCTGGCAACGCTGGCATGATCCAACCACAGCCATGCTATTAAACTCTTCAAGCCTCCAGATTATCCTGTGGGGCATGTCTGCAGACTTATGCTGGTTCCATGTTGTGCTTGAGAATTGTTTGGGAGAAGGCTCTTCATCTTGAGCCAGAATATGCCACAGATTGGTCTAAAAATTTAACATTATAAGCAAATCAGGGCCATTGTCCTTGCTATGTCATTGTTCTGTTTACTAGTACAGACATAACCTGAGATGCCAGCTGCAGGGTGACACTTCACATATTGCTCATTCTTCTTTATATCCAAAGTCCCTTTGGAAGCATTATCAAGATTATTAGTCATGCTTTTAAAGAAAAATGAAAATAAAATAGATCTTTCAAAGAAATCCAACTGTGACTGCCTGGTTCTCCATGCTGCTATTTCTGTAGCTTTCAGTGCTGAAGAATGTCAAGAAGGAAGGAGGCAGAGATTTATTGCCAGCTTTCAGGAGCCCAGAGAGTACTTCAGATGTTCCAGTATCCCATTCCCTGTACCGGGCAGCATCCATGGCTCATTGTTTGTGGTCCTCTTCCTGCCAGAATCTGATATGGTGGTGCCAGCCAAGTCCATGCAGGGTCATTGGCAGTAACAACAGCATGAATTTTACAGGAAAACTTCAGAGCAATTTCTGTGTTAGGAAAACGAAGAGGAAACTCAAGAGTTTCTTATTCTTTTTCACCGAATCTCATAAAATATATTTAGACAGTTTTTCAATGTAAGGAGTTGGTAGAAACATAATCATTCTCCTAGCAAACAAGGAAAGCCAAGAGGCTTCCTCAAAGACACCACTGCAAAATACCAGCTAAGTGAACACTACACATTAAGAAATTAAAAAACTTTTCTATGTAGTCACAACAACCTTTAAGAAACTTGCCTGTGATTTAAAGTGTGGTAATGGGGATTTATTGACCAGGACTGCTAGATATGTGTGTGAATACAAACATGCACATGTATGTACACATACACATATTTTTAGTTTGTTCTTTTTTTGCTGAGCATCTGCTTGTCCAGCTATGTTGTTGTAATTCTCACACTTGAAGCTCCAAAGGAATGAGAATAATATCAAATGCTCACACTCTTATTCTCCCCTATGGGAACCCAAATACATCCTGTCTCAAATAAAGGAGAAGTTAAGTAACATTAGAGGTGGAATTAATGGCAAAATGTTCCAGTTTGTGCTTAGCCCTTTTCACTCACTTCTATGACCCATTCTAACCACAGCAAGTGTTAGGAGCCCTGAAACATTGGTTTGTGGTTTGTTTACTCAAGGATGTGGGGATTAAGTCATGCTACTGTTGGGTTTTCTTTTTTTTTCTTTTGTCTTGTGCTTTTTAAAGCAATGATGGAATCAAAGGATACTTTTTTCCCACCCTGAAAGATTCATCCTCTAAGGCACTGCTGACTTCAACTAGTAGCACAGATTGATTTATGCAATATCTCCATCTAGTTACTATGTTCATTGCTAGCTTCAGCTCCAGTGCCGAATAAAATGAAAAGCCCATCCATCTGAAACATCTTAAATCTAACTTTGCTTTGCACTCGTTCTTTGTGCTCCCATTGCCCTCAATTCAGCATTGAGGCCCACTTCAAATTAAAATGTTTTCTCTCCTCTAAAACCTTGTAATCATCAGTCTCATTCTTGCCTCTTCTTTATGCCACTTCCCAAACTTGCTTGCTGCCTAAAACTTTGGCCTCTGCCTTTGCAGTGCTTTGCATCAAGTGTGTTAGTTTATTCCCATTTGATGTTACAAATCTCCCTTACAAATTACTAAAACTACTGTGGACTACATCATCCACAGCACTGATTTCATTGCCTCAGCTCAGTAAAGCTCCGTTATACTTCACCCATTCTAAAATGACACCTGACTACTCTTTTGCTAGCAGGAGCACTGTTGTGTTCCAGCTGCCATCCCATCCATCAACTGTGATACTGCTTCAGGTCCTACCCTGTACAGTGCTGTCTTGATCCAGATGCCATTGAACTCCTCCTGTCACAAGTATCTCATTGCTCTTCTCATCATAACCCCCACCTTCTCTTTCCTCCTGAGACCCTTGTGGATACCTACTCCTCCTCAGGATTTACTTCAGCTGTCTTGAAAGCACAGGCCCTCTTTCCCCAGATATTGATTTTTTTCTTCATTGTGCTCTATTTATAATACAGTAATCAGTACACAGGTGTGTGTTTTGAAGGAATCCATATCACACATCTTTAATAGAGCACAGATATTTCTGCTGGCAACTGTTATTGTTCAACATGCTCTTCTATCACTGCTTGTTGTTTCCTACACTATTTCTGACCTGATAAACAGCAGAGAAGGACTTGTCCATCCCAGTGATTGGCTACCACAAACCTCCATGGGTCACAGTATTGATCCATTGGGTGAGCCATGCTGCATGCAGTTGGTGATGGCATCCACTAGGCAGTAAGTGAATAATAAGGAGCACTACTTCTCTGTATTTCACTATACAGCCCTAATTTTGCTGTACCTGGCAAGGCTGGCAGGCAACCAGTGCCGATCTTCAGCTTGGGATTTTAGTAAGATTGTTCCATAAACACAATGATATCGTGTCATGACATCACTATTTTCCTGTAGTTTTGAATCAGCTTGCTTTCTTTTACAGGAAATTATATGTTCACTGCTCCTCCAACTTAACTGACATCAGGGAAGTGCCACACACATTACTTTCAATATCTAGCTCTCAAGTGCATGAACAACCTTCCCATCCTCCATTAAGTATCCACCCAGAACAGACTTTGTCATCATATGAGTAAAGGCAGCTAAATAAACAGAAAGATCAGGTTTAGAGTAAAAAAAGCTTGAAAAATAAAAGCTTGAAAAATTTGCAATATTACTTCTGGGGTAAGGGTGAAGCAAAAATTACAATACCTTGTCCTATGGGGCCTTCTGGCCCAGTTCAAAACCCTAGATGCTATAGGAATACAGTACTGATGCCAAGAGACCAAAGTTTTAATGACTCCATCTACCACCTCCCCAAATCCTTCCTAATATTATCCATGATGCAATTGCAGCCTGAACTATTCATTTCAGCATTGATTAGAAGGGTTTTGCAGAAGAAAGAATAGTAGAAACTGAAAGTTCATTGTATAAGATGATAGTGTCAACTAATGCAGGGCCTCAGTGAAACAGAAGAGTGGAATGCATTGTGTTTATGGGTTAGATAAGGTCTCATAGAATCATAAAATATCAAGGTGTTGGAATGGACCTTAAAGATCAGCTAGTCCCAACCCCCCTGCCATGGGCAGAGACACCTCCCACTAGACCAGGTTGATCAAGGCCTTGTCCAACCTGGCTTTGAACACTGCCTTTCTAAGATTCCTCTCTTCAGATCAATTTAAATACAACTCTGTTCTACTGCTCCACCAGCGATAAGTAGAGAAAATACTAATAACTTTACAAGAAGTATTGAAAACCTCATTACTTGTCAGAAAGGAGGGGCAGAGGGTAAAGGGGAAAGTGTCATAGTTTACAGCCACGTGTTTTCAAATAAAGGCTTATGTATGCATACCAGCACCCGCTTTTACACACTAGTGCCAAAACTGATAAACTGCCAAGTGACCTTTGCAGTGACACTACACACAGAGCAGAGCCCTTAAAATCAGCCCTTAAAATGATATACTTTGGGCTGTTAATGTAAATAGGCTGTCTGGGCATGACTCTCCCTTCACTACTACCAAAGATGGTTTTGACGAGTCCCTAGTTCAGGATTCAACTTCCTGTTTGACTCTTAACAGGCCTCTACATACACAAAGCCTTTGTGTATGACTTGCCATCTCAAAGGTTTTGTGTGACAATATTTGTAATTGTAATTCCAGGAGTTAAATTATGCATACAATCTAACACCCTGCATCTGATCACTGAGCTAGCTGCAGTACTATAGTCCCATCCCAAAACCTGCAGGCATCATCTACAACAGTCCTGTCAACAGTTCATGCACATTTTAAAATCATCAAAATGTTTTCACTATTTTTCCAGGAGAAAAGAGCCCTTATAACACATAAACAAACACAAAGGCACAGACATATTTCTTTGCATAATTTCAGTAA
This sequence comes from Pachyramphus minor, assembly GCA_013397135.1. Classification (NCBI taxonomy): domain Eukaryota; kingdom Metazoa; phylum Chordata; class Aves; order Passeriformes; family Tyrannidae; genus Pachyramphus; species Pachyramphus minor. The sequence continues at coordinate 817,028 of VYXB01006804.1, forward strand.
AAACATGGGTTTTTATTAAAATGTGGTGCTATCCTGTGGTTATAATAATCTTCTTCCACAGGAAATTTATTACTAAGTATGTGTAAATACTCATCTCAAGGTTTTGCCCTTTTGGTGGCTTTGGTCACCCTCAGAACTTCTCACCATATGTGTGTGTGAATTGTGTCATAGTTGTGTGTGTAATACATTCTCCTTTCCTTCAACTTCCCTATCCATCTAGGTGTTTGCCAAGTATGCTGTCTGGCCTCCTTATTAGCAACAAAAATGGGACTCGAGTCCCAGCAAGACTCTGGTGGAAGCTGGAAGTATCCCCACTGACTGCAGTGGAGTTCAGCCCACTTCCACCGCTTCAGTGAGGGTTTCTGAGCTCCATTATCGGGTGGTTGTGGACGCTGGTTGATTTAGTCCTGTGGACTATAGAGAGCTTTTGATTACACAACTTCAGTACAGGCTAAGGGCACTCCACTGTCACTAGATAAACTCATTATATAATGAAGCTCAGTGTTTGTGCCATGGCCTTCCATTGATTCTTCCATAAGGCAGGTTCATGTACATGGAAATTTTGTGGGGTTTCAGTGGCAGAGGCAGTTCTGGAGCCATAGCTTTCCCAGTGAGGCTATCCCATGTTCAGAGTCTGGATCTGTGTCTCACCCCAAGCCCCACACACTGTGCCTAGGCCAAGCTGTGTGTGACCCCAGCACGTTCTGGCACCAGCTGGTCACCCCTAAGTGGGATGAGACCAAGCCTTATTAAGAAAGCTGAGTTCATGTTTCCAAGAAGCAAAGAGAAAGGGAGAAGTCTGAGCTGCATGTTGTCATTGCCGGTGGTATTTTGCAGACTAACAGTAAACTTGGGTTGTTTATTGGATCCCAAACTTTCTTTGCATGTATACAGGAAAACAGATGCTTCCCACTCCCAGGCCTCATGCCCGAGCCAGGCTCCCTCAGCAACACTCGTACATAGGGTACACAAACACGGCAGTAGAGACATTGCTTCCTGCCTCTGTCTGCTTTGAGCTGGTGATAGAACATTATCTGTGCTGCACACTTCTTTGGCCTCCTTGCCAGGGTATCAGGCGGGCTCACAGCATGCAGTTTGCCTTTCCTGTGCAGTGGGAACAGCTGCTGCCCCTGCTCACAAACAGGGAACAGAGGCCAGGGCTTGCAAACTCTCAAACAGGTGGCATGGGGTATGGATGAGAGAACTGGGAAGCGAGCCACATCTCCCAAAGCCTAAGCAGGTGTGTGCCCTAACTACTAGGTTACCTTTCATCTTCCAGCATTAAAGGCCTGGCATGGTCCACCCATAGCCCGATCTTCAGTAAGCCTCAGGTGCAGTCCTTCATTTGACTCATTTATGCCAGCAGCAAATTAAGTTTCAGGCTCTTACAACGAATTAGAGAGGTGAAGGGGAAATAGAGCACAAACTCATGTACTTGGACATATACTTAACTATTTGGCTTCAGGATGGCCACCTATCAGTCTCTTGCCTCTTCTGAAGCAGTGGTGTTGCTCCCTGCCTGTGACACGACTGTGATTTGTTGCAGCTGTGTGCCTTTCTGCGCTCTGAAGACGATCCTTCAACTTTCTGCCTGAAGAAAGTCCTCACAAAGGACACAGGCTGCTTGAGAACGTGATGCACTCACCGGTTCCCTCTCCTGTGACATTTCTCTATATAAGCAGCTGAATAGCAAAACATACCAGTGTTCATTACTAATTTTTTATTTATAGTGATCTGCCACAGATGGCGACAGCAGCACCATTCTATCTTTAGGGCGTAGTGCCTGCCTGTCCATACAGACAATTGGTAATTAGCTCAAGAACAATTTGTTTACCTATTCTCAAACTTCAATAAACAGGAGACCCATTTATCTGCCAAAATTCAACTCCCTCTCTTTGCCAGATCTCCAGGTTAACTGCTTAATGAATAGAGCTCATCACTTCAGGCATTCAAGTAAAAGCAAAAGTTGTCTTTAAAGGAAATGAAATATGTTATAAAAAATAACTGGTTATGTACTGAACAAAGAGCGTTTCAATCACACAAACCATGAGCACAGGACAAGATGAACATCACAGGGATGCCAAGCAGAGGTGTAGAAATGGACTGACCAGTACATAAGGAAGATATAGTGTATCTACCCTAGTTACTCCTGACATGTGCACTTCCTACCAGTACAGCCTCACAGCTCTGAGGCAATCATTCAGAGTGAATCCTTCCATGAACATGAAACTGGAGAAGAGAAGGCACAGAGGATACTCACAGTTCTTCAAGTAAAATCCCACATGTGATCTAAGATGCACTTGCATGACTTGGATGGTAGGACCCTGCCCAGTGTAAAGACCGCACAAGCCAGGGAGAAGATATGACTTTTTTTTTTTTAAATTGCTGATTCCAACCCCTTTATTTGCTTTTATTCACTATACCCATTCCTGAAGTGAGGGAAGAGAGGAAGAAGCTTTATGACAGATGGACTTGAGTTTCACCTAAGAGTTGGCCCCAATTTGCTCACTCCTTATAACCCCTGCCTCCCCTCTGACAGGAGGGGGACATTCACTATTAAGGCCAAAGCGGTCTGTGTGGTAAAGAACAAAAAACCCTTGTCTGTCTTTCTCACAATTCAGACGCTGTCAGCATCTGAAAGTGTTCAGTTACTCAAGCTTGCAAATGTGACTGTGTTTTACATGCATATGAGTGTACACACATCCGTATGTACAGGGTGGGAAAACTGCTATCACACAGCAGAAGATCTGAGGAATTCTGCCTGGCTTCCATTTCCAATCATATGGGACCCGGTAAAGAGCCATTTGCTTATTGCCCGACTACCTAGATGAACTTTATGTAGCCTTTTTAGCTTCCTATCAGCATCCACAAAGGGAATAAAAGCTACTAAATAAAAGAAAATTATTTAAAGCACCGTGGCTGGAAAGAAATAACTAACAAGGAGCTTATTTTTTTGTCTTTCAGCTCACAACTCCAAATTTCCCTGTAGTGGTCAAGCTAGGACATGCTCATGCTGGAATGGGGAAGGTAAGTAAAAGAAAAAATAATATCACTACGGAAATTAATATATATGTGGCACAGCCTTCCTGTGATCATACATGGCATGTGGCCAGCCAGCAAAGGGGTTAAACCTCCCCGCAGCCTATCTGGGTTGCACTGGCTTTTCCTGCGGGAGAAAAGGCCTTTTTCTGCTGTCACGCACTTGGAGACAGGCTGTGGTATTGGGTTGGAGGCTGTCTGGGGTATAGGAAGGGGGGTTGTGAAGAGTGGGGGGAAAGCTGGCTCAGCTGAAGTCATTAGGCTTGTCTATTGTATGTTTTCTCCTCTTCTGAAAGTGGTAATTTGTTTATTCAAGCACCTGTAATGTGCAGCTACACCCCATAGCTCTCACAACAAGAAGCAGTGGTGCTGGGCTTCTTGAGTGCATTATGATGAACTTATTCAAGAAACGGGAGCCCTTCAGTTATTTTTTTCCTACTTGCAAGGAAGAACAAGACCTTACAAAGCAGAGTGGCTGGTTGCCTGCCAAAGAATCCTGAAAAATAGTTCACTACCCAGAAGGACCTGTTTGTTTTTCCCAGGCTCTCTGGGATCTTTATTTCCCCAGTGAATTAGCAGCCCCTGTTTCTTGGGGTGACTGAGCTCCCCTCTCAGTAAGGCATCGCCAGCACATTCCTGCTACAATTTAGTCTTCTCTTTCTTGCCTATATCTTTTAAAAAGTCATGCCCTATCTGTCTAAAACTTGATTTGTTCAGAAGTAGGAAATTCTGACGTATCATCTCTAAATCCAATGCGTGGTAGACAAACTTCATAACTGATATGTCATAGTGCTTCCCTAGAGGAGGCAGACCTTCTCCTGGCCTCGAAATTATATATAGTTACACCAAACTTAGACTTGGTATAGCTTGTTTGCTTGTGCTCTGGAAACAGAAGCTCTTTCTGGCTTGCTGGATTGCACATGGAAGCTCTCATAATCTTTCTTCCTTTGGCTGCAACGTTCCCCTGTCCGGATGGCAGCTGCTGCAGAGGAAGTGGGCACAGATCCTTGTGCCAGTGGTAGGGTTGGCTTTCAGCATCAAGGAACAAACATTTAAATAAGCAGGAAATGTTGGTTAAAATATTGGTGCTACATATGTTAAGCAGGCAAAGGTGCCATTGAATTAGAGTGCATGTGGACAGCCTAGAGGTGCTTGTAGAGAACCACTAACATGTCCCTAGGACAGTCTTCATTAGCAAAATCCAAACAGGAAAAACCAAGAGGAAGAAAGTTTTCTCTCTCTCTTGAGACCCCACAAGCCTGGATCTCTCTGACTGCTCTGCCATTTCATCATAATGCAGGGAGAGCTCCATGTCTCATGCACCAAGGACCCTCAGTGGGTACAGAAACGAGGGCAGAATCAGAGATAAGTACCCCAGTCGTAACAGTGCTTCCAGACAAAGCTCTCAGCAGAACATTTAGCTATTGTCCTCTGTACCACACAACAGATATTCTTCCACATCTCACTTTCTCTCCCATTTTATCCTTTAATGATGTTGATTTTTGCTGTCACAAGTTATGGAGGAAGAGAGTTTCTATTCAAATTCCGTGCACAATTGTATTCAGCAGTACAAGAGGGGTACGTAGGAAGTCATTCCAGATGAAGATAGGCTAACAGCCAGCATCTTAGAAGAAAGAATTGGTCTGAGGCCAAGTTTACTTTAGTCCATTATGAAATTAGTGACTACTAGCAAGATCTGGATGTGGATTTGGGCACAGAGTTTCAACACTGCTCTGTTCAGTAGATGGGGAAGGTATAGGAAGCAAGAGTTGTTGGTTTTAGTTTGGGCCCTTCTCCAGCCACAAGCAGCCTGAAAGGAAGTTGGGATTGACTAAATTTTCTTGAAGTCCCACTGCATTTCATTGTACAGAGCAAAAAGAGAAGAGAGAAAGAGAAAATAAAATGAAGAGTAAGTCAGTGTAAAAGACAAGTAACAAGAATTTGTTTCATGTTGGTTCTGAAACAATAGGGTTCAAGTCCAAGTGAAACTGACAAAAGAAAACCGCAGAAAACATCAGGAGAAATACAGAGAGGCAGAAATATGGGTATACTAGAAAAGCAACACCTATAGGAAAAAAAAAAATCAAACCTACAATTAAGTAACTCAGAGGAGGAAAGTTTCCAGGAGATATTATTGTGGTTTTAACCATCACAATGTAAAAGCAATAACGAGTGATGATAAGGAGATTACAGAGAGCTAAAGGATTCCTTTGCATTGGTCTTCAGAAGTAGAGATGATAGCAGGAAATATCAGGTCTTTAGCTTTAAAACATACGTAATATGAAAAGAGAGAAGTTTACTTTTTGATTTGATGAATGTAATGAAGTAAATGTTAATACAGCACCTGCATCAGGTCATCTTTTGTATTAAAGCAGTGACTGGAGAAACAAAGGATAAAATAACCAGCCTATTAGCCAAAGTACACATGTGAGTATTAAAAATAGTACTTACTGCAACAAATGTTGCCAAGATAGCAAGCCATGTATTTGTACCTGCAATGGGTGCTTCAAAGGATGTGAGCATTTAGATTACAATCTTATTACCAACAGAAATTGTCAAGGAAGTACTTGCATTTTTTATGTTACTAATGATAAAATCACATGTAATGGGAGGCACCAAGGCTTAGAAGAATGAGCAAAGATGGGAAGTCCAGGCACTGTTATTCTTTATTTGTATTGAGGCAGTGGCCAGGAGCCAGAAAAATTCTGGATGCAGAAAATGCCTCTTCCCCAAAGAGCTCCTCCATCAGCTTGCAGGGAGATTGGTGTCATTTCACAGTTTTTCGTCAGTTTCTCTGTGTTACAGACCAGAGGGATTATAATGATTACCTGATACTCATTGCTAATTCATGTTCATAAGGCTCTTGGCAGTATAAGAAGTGGTGACTGTTTATTATTTTGCAATAATTGCTAGAAAGAGCATAATTATAATAGACTTTCATTTTCACATATTGTTCGTTTTCATATAATTTTCACAAAACTCACTCACCACATTTTTTAATCAAAGGGTTGAACAAAGAATCCTCAAAGCTAAAATGAAAAATAACTGTGTTAGGACTTGTACAAAACAGATTCTATTGACTGCCTTCCCCTTAAGGGTGGGTCGTCACAACTGTCTTTAGCTTGGAAGAAGAACAGTTAGTATTCAGGGTCAGAACCAGAAGGGGTAATAGTATACCATTCAAGAAAGAAATGCTCTTGCCAAGTGATGTGTGCATGTGAGGTGCCTGTGGAGATGAAGAAAACAAATCTGCAATAAAAGGCATCTTTTGAAATTTCCATTGAGGAATGCAGAAACAGCCTCTCTATTGACTTCAACAGAGACACCAGTAATAGCCTTCACCCAGAGACAGACAATCTTCTAATCTAAAAACAGAACATATGCCACTCAGCCCCTCCCACAACTATCGTTATCCTCCTTCCAAAATTTGGGGTCACTTCATATTTCAGTGGCACTGGAAGATCATAACAAGTGCTCTCTGTGTTGCTGGTCCTATCCAGTATTGATACACATAAAATATCTGTAGAAATACTGCTTAGACAACTGTTTACAATGTAGTCAGCAGAGAAGGACCTTTCTCGTTTTGTACTTAAGTTGCTCGGATTCATGGGATCAACAGTACTTAAGCAATGTTCCACGGAAACCATGGATGGACACTGAGAGGAGATGTCCTTCCTCGTGCAGAACAGAACTATTACTTCCCCAGCAGCTCCTTAGAGATTGAGGCATTTTTAAGCATTATGCCATTTGAGCCTACCCACCCCAGAAGTGATTGGGAGTCTCTGTTGAGTAGGGTGAGCAGGGTGAGCACTGCAGTGAGAAAGGAATAACACTTCTTCCAGACTCCGGACCTCATAATGCCAGAGCCCATGGAAAAGAATAAAGCTCTGAGTGTGTTAGTATCTGCCATTTGTGTGCTAACATGACCCTAGAGTGCCCTAGGAACAGAGCCCAGCACTGCAAATGCACTCAAAGAGCCCCTTCACCTCTTCTTGATCAGATCATGAGAAGGAAACAACTGCCAGATCTGCAAAGAGAGGAAAAACAGTATCTGTTCGTGTGATTTTATATATATTAATTTAATTTATTTTTTTTTGCTAGACTTCTTTATTTTTAGACATCTCTAATTAGGTCAGTTTAAGAGTCACCTCCTGTCCCATCCTGCCCCATAATTATGAAAATACCTTCCCAGTACAAATCCTGGCTCAGATGAATTTATTACATTGTAGAAGAAAAACTTGTTGTTCATAATAATATGGTCAGAGTTATTTTCTCTCTTACTGGATGGGAAAGACTTCTCTGCTTCTTTTTTTTCCATGGTATAAATATAGCATAAACTAAACAGAGCCACTCTGTAATGTAAAAATACTGCAAGGTTTTTATCAGGAAGGACAGCTCGTCACCTTGTCTCTCTCGGGACTGGAAATAGAATGTTCCAAAAGTGAGAGCTTTGAAAATCCAGTGTGCTAAAGAGGAAAGGAAGGGGAAAGGGCTGCCTCGGTTTGTCAAGGAACAAATATTTTCTTTTACAGAGGACAAATAATGACTTGACATGTAACATTCATTCACAACAGAGAAGACCAATCACTGCGTTCCCACTGACTCATGAGTGAGGAGGTTCCAACTGTCTTGAAAATAGCAAAAACATCCCTATTTCTTGCACATCAGTCTGAAAGCTTTTGCTGGACACAGGAAACAGTGACTGATCCAGGGCACCAGGGCCCAAAGCTGCCAAGACGTGGCGTCTGTATTAGGAAGGTTTAATGCATTAAAGGCAGCATCTTTAATGTGTAGGGGAATTTCAGTTTAAGGATAATAAGGAAATGCAGACTCCATTGTATCTTTATAATTTTGAGGTGGGGCAAAGCTAGGCTCAAACTGATTGTGTGTCAGTTGGATTGGGTATTTTCTGAGAAGGGGAGTATAATTTGGGGTAAAGGAGAGACTCAGAAAACCCTCTGTGCAGAACCATTCCTGAAGACCCACTGTCCCAAAACGGCAAGGTCCATACACAAAAGGCTGAGCGCAGGTTGAGATGGACAGAAAATCACAATCTTTGTGTGGTTACACTAGCTCCTCTGGAGGAAAACACTCAGACAGTGCATTTTCACAAGCCAACCAAGGCTCAGTTAAACATCACATTGCCAAGCTCAGCCTTGGACACTTAACCTTCCAGCTGAACCTCTCTCTAACCTCAGTTTGGACAGAGAAAGTGCTTCTGCAAGTCACCTCCAAATTGGTGCGTGTTTAACCTATAAGGCAGAATTAACACTGGATGATGCTCAGAAAGACAAGGTTAGGGCAGCCCTAGCAATCTTAGTATTTAAGATAACTAAGGCACTTTGGCTAACTGACTATTTTTTTACATGGCCGCATAACTAATGAAAACAAAAAGGGACTGTGAAGGAATACCTTGCAGTGCCTAGGCTAAAGATGAGAGACAGTGCCGTACCCCTGGGACCCTGGCATCTGGGAACATCTGGGATGTACAACATGCAGTAGATTAGGAGATGGTGAGACAGAGGAAGCAGACGTTCCCACCCAGATCCCTCCCTGAAGAAGGAACCTGTGCTCACTCAGATCTCAGATGTGACTCAGACAGTCCAGGACTGTATCCACATACGAAATCCTGCCTTGCAGGAAGGCCTCAAAAGAAGGTCTGATGTTTCCTCCTGACCTATGCTTGGACTGCCCTTCAGCCAAGGGCAGAAAGGTCAGTGTTTCTTGGACAGGCTGATGATGGGAACAGGCACCAGCAGGTGACGTAGAATCAGCTTCCAAGATGCCACTACAGGGCAAAGGGATGGTCACATCTGTATGAACTTGTCCCCAGAGGTCCAGACAGAGTTCCCTTTGCAATGCAGCAACAGGGAATGTGCTAGGGTTTGGGCAGTGCCTGGGTTAGAGAAGAGAGCCAGAAGGGAAGCAGGAACTATCCCAGGGAGCTTTCTTACTCAGAAAAGGCATTTGTCAACACACTGGCCCAAACTCTTCACAACAGGTCACTAAAACACTACAGCAAACAGCAACTTATGGCTCCAGAATGAGTCTATTGCTGCTCAAACAGCCAGCACAGCTAAGCAAACACACTGCCAAGGCAGGGGCTGTGTTTGCACTTGCTGTTTGCACTCCTCTATGCAGCTAATGGGATATAGCATTTATCCTAAGAAGATTGCAAAGTAAAAGAGAGAGAGAGAGAGAGAGAGAGAAATGCCTTCCTACTTCTTTTATCAGTTTCATGTATTGGCCAACCTGCCATTTTAGAAGACAGACTTGTTTCTTATTAGGTAAATTGGTAACTTTACTCTGGAATTATTTTTAATAGCCTCTTCTTAAATAATGCCCTCTGGTGTCACACTGTGTACATACCGGCTTTGGGTATGTCTGGGGGGTTTTCTCCTGTTAGGAGAATGGATATTTTATTGACATCTAAAAGGGTTACAAGGCAGGAGGAAATGAATTAAACAAAATTTAAAAGTAGAAAGCTAATAAAATGGTGAACTTGATAGATAAGGCAGGAAAATAAATCTAATTTGACTGTAACTTGAGTGCTTCCTGTTTATGAAGTAATAACCGTATCCTGGACTAAACCAGCGTTAACCCAGGACACGGCTGTTATTTTGTCAGATTTGGCTGGCTCTAACAATTAACAAATGGTGGCTCAGATTTCAGCTTTGGTGTGGTGATTATTTTGATGCCTGGTGGGAAATAAGGCTGTATCTCCTACAAGGAGAAGTCTGTGAGTTTCTTTCTCTGAAAAGTCCATGGGAAGTGCTCTGGCACAGGCCAGGGAAGATGTCAGAGCTGTTTCCTGAGGACTGTGCAATGGTATAGCACTGTGGGAGTCATCTTCTTTGTTTTTAATTTCTTACTTTGTGTCCTTGGTGAGTCCCCCCCTCTTTGTTAACCCAGCCAAAAATCCTCAGGTCCACTGGAGAAAACACTTTCAAGTGCTTTTCCTCTCTCTCCGTAGGGAAAGGGTGATGGAGAGAAGAAATGGACTCTTCCTTTCTTTAGATCCTCTATTTTTGAGGAAAAATTCCATTTAACAAGAGGAGCTCCTTTCTAGCAATAACGATATGGTATAATTCCAATTTGGAGAGGGAAGTTGCATCCCTTCCTCTGCCTCTGGGACAAATGTTCCTGGGCTGAGGATGCAAACATTTCAATTGAGGCCCAAAGACATCTGTTGCACAAGCATAACACTTTGTTTTAGATTCCACAAGTGTCCTTGTTCCAAGTAGGTCATTATATAATGGCTTTTGTATTTTCCCACTGCCAAAAGGGTCTGGGAGAATATGTTGTAACACCGTGTCAGTGCCTCCTGCCCATGCAGTCCCTCCTGCAATCATCTCATCTGGGTGGGACTCCTGCTTGATGTCATTCAGCCCAGGGCAGCTCTTATCTGTGCTACAAAAATACCCAGCTCCAACACAGCCTGCATTGTTTCCCCTGGTATTTTGCAAGCCCAGGCTGTGGGTTCCCTCTCCCTTCTTTCTACTGCCTCTGGAGCATTCCTACCACCTCACCCTGCCCTGCCACACCACCAACATCCCCGCTTAGAGAGAGAAGGCAACACAGCCTAGAGCAAGTCTGCTCCTTCTGGATGCCTTGTAATGCTTGCTTTCACATACCCACTTTGTGTTTGGGGTTTTATTTTTCTTTTGGTACCCTCCCACCCCACAGATGGCTGCCATCTTCATCTGTTTCTTTCCCAGGTTGTTCCTGAATAGTGAGAGCACAACCCTCAAAACAGCAAGAGCAAGGAGGACTAGGGGTATTTGGCAGTCAGCATAAGGAGAAGCAAAGACCAGGTCTTTCTTTTTATTCCGGCAACTAGAAATGATCATGGGTCAAACTAGTTTGCACTTTTCACCTTCCCCAAAACCGTTCAGTTTTTAAGAGCTTTTCTGCACCAGGATATGGCTGAATCTTTGGCCTATGTGTAAGCTGGCATTTACACAAAACTTTCTAAACAGAGTAAAACAGGTTAGCAACAGGCTTGTCCTCTGTTCTCTGGTGAAGATGGCTCCTGCCCTCTCATGGTTGAAGGTAGATATGTAAAATCACTTGTTTGTTCTTTGCAAAGAAACACCAAATACCATTGCACATGTTTCCTTCAGCTGGCTCCACACAGTCTGGCATTACCCTCCTTTAACACACACTGACACAACTGGGAAACTCTTCTGGGGCAGAGACTGATCAATTGTCATGGGTGAATGGACACTTAGCAAAGCAGAGTTGCAGACCCCAGCTGTGATCTCAAAGCATTACCAAAATACAAAGTATAGGTAATAATGTAAAGAAAGTCACTCACTTGCTCACCCTTTTTTACACAGTCTCGGTCTTTTCCACAGGTTATTCCATCCTTCCTGCATCTGTCCAGCCCTAAGGAGCAAGAACTTGCATAGGTTTTGCTGATGCACCAAACAAGTCTTTGCCAATACACTAAAGCCCAGGGTTAAATATATGAGTGAGGTGAAGTTATCCATTATGTTCCAGTAACCTGCTTGTTCAGTTTCACTTTCCCAAATCAATGAGCTTTTGTAGAGATTTGATCACACAATTAGAATTTCTACTGGTTTGGTCCTTCTTCCTTCCTTCATTTTGTTTTTTAATTTTTTTGGGTAAGATACAGAGCATTTCTCATTAGTGAATACAGATCTGTGAATGTATCTTCTTAGAAAAGAGAAGAAATCTTCTCAGAAAAACTCCAACTAGTAGGCAACTGCCGTCTCATTTCCAAGTCTAAATCAAGTATAACATCCAACCAGCTGTCCCACACAAATGCCCATGGCTTCACACTCACACAAATCTCCCCAAGAATCACAAGCTTCCCCAGAGACATCCTTTTCCTTCAGAGCTTGTGTCCAGTTGGGAGACCTGCACCACTCCCCAAAGAAAGCCCGGAGGGAGATAATGTGAAATGACAGAGACCTGGTGCCTAGGGGTGGCAGACAACCAGCTCTCATGTTGATTTCTTGGCATTGATTTCTATTTCCTGACCACCCAAAATACTCCGTTTTCACCCAACACAGGAAATAGCAGTTCCAATATGTGAATGAAGTAATGCCCCTTAAGAGATCAAATATTTTTCTGAAGTATCATCAAAGTAATGTGCATTAGCAAGAGCCATTTGGGTAGAGCTTAGCTGCCTCCCTGGTGCCAGGTTTACCAGAGCTGATGCATTAGGAAGGAGAATGGGATTGATTTGCTCTGGGGTTGGTTGGTCTGGGGGACTTCTCTCTTTAAATTACAAATTCCCTGCTCTACCCTCAGCTCTGTCTGTACAGGGTTAAGTGACATTGTGCTATTCAAGTGTGGAGATGACTTCTGCTCACAAAGTATTCCTGTTTTTTTTCTCTTTTCTCTTTTTCACTGGATTTTGATAATCAAGGTCAAAGTTGAGAACCAGCACGACTTCCGGGACATGGCCAGCATAGTAGCCATGGCAAAAACCTATGCCACCACCGAGCCATTCATTGACTCCAAGTATGACATCCGAATCCAGAAAATTGGCAGCAACTACAAGGCTTACATGTGAGTGCATGGCTGTGCCAGAGTGAGACGGGGAGGAGAGAGTGCTGTGGGTGTGATTGAGTCAGTGTCTGCTCTGGGCAGGAGTAGGAAGCTGATTTAATTTCCTTGAAGAATAGCCCTGCTGTTCTCTTCCCACCTCTGAGCCGAGATCCCTCATCCCCCCATCATCTTCTCCATTACTCAGCATCAGCTGTAATGTAAATCTCTGTCTACCTGTTTCTAAGATTCAGTTAGTTCTCACTATAATGACTATGCTCTGCTGTTACCTCTCCATCCTGTTGTTGAAGGGCTCCTCTTTCCCAGCAAAATCTCCAAGCACCCTCTAGCAAAACCTAAACCCACCCCCTTTACACCTGGAGGGGAGGGAATAAAAAAGGTTGAGCCAGCTGCAACTCGTGGAGTCCTACAATGTCCAACCCGTAGCAACATCCCATCCTCCAGCCCATAGCAACACCCCACCCTCTGCCCAGCTGGAGATCACAGTCCCACAATCACATGAGGACTTGAGGAGCTCACAGCACTGGGTACAAATGGTCTCAGACAGGCCAGCATGTGGGGTTTATGTGGGAGTGTTGCAGGTGTACTTCTTGAGGCATGCAAAGAAGGGAAAGGAGGAGAGATATTTCTGTGGGTGCCCCAAAGCTCCTCCCTGCCCTGTGGGGTAGTGAGGTGGGTGGTAGGAAGGCAATCCTCAATGCTGGTATGTTTAAAAGTATTAACAAGCATTCAGGCAAACTTCAGTGGTCACCAAGGTGAATTAGAGATGTAACCACATGAGTCAGTAAGACACCTGTTTCTCCTTACTGCAAACTAGAAGATGAAAAAAGCCACATAGCACAGCTTCTTCAGAAGCTCCTTATCCAGCCACAAAATTCTGGACAAGTAGTCATCTCCAGCAATACATTCTTCAGGTTGCCAGATAAATTGCATATGTTTCCTAACACCCACAACACTGTGAGTTTTGGGTCCATGTTTACAAACCTCCAGGCCATAGTTCTGCTGAAATGTCGTTAAACAAGGTCATCAAATGTACACAATCACATATTTTTCAGCTATAACTGCCTAAGATTCCCAGTTGCATTCCTAGCACAGAGGTATTTAAGAAAACTAGATAATGACTGAGCCGTATTCTTCATGGGAAGGACTTGTGGGACACTCGCCTACTTCATGTGATCTCAATGAGAGAAAATTTATTTTTAATCTGATCAGGTCAACAATTGCACAGTTGCCTAATATTACATTAACATCTCAGGGAGTCCAGTTCAAATTGGCCAAATGAAAGAAGGTTTAAAATATCAATTAAAATTCCCTATTCCCGCCAACACACCCAGCCTTGGCTCCAGAGCCTGCTCCCCAACTGTCTCTAACTGAAACAAAGGCCCAGTTAGTCTGACCATATTCTCTCCTCACTTATTATGCACTCACCATGCACTCATCCATACAGGGATCAGAAATAATACCAGATGATTGAGGAAAGAAAACAGTCACACTAAGAGCTAATCCCACTTGGGAGTATAGCTGTGCAAACAATTGTTTGCTAAAGGAAAAATGTTTTCATATGAAAACAGTCATGAACAGTAAACACCTTAATGAGAAATGAAGCTTATTAGCAAAGCAAGTAAAGAGCAAAATTCACCCAGCGACTAGTTAACCCAGAAGGCTGACTTATATTGAGAGAGCCATTTATGGATGTGAGTTTGGGAGAGGGGTACAGTCAGTCCCCATCAGGGACTGCTCCTTCTGTCCCAGCATCAGACAAAATAGAAGGTTGTTTCTATGGTATAAATATGTCCATACTATGTCCAAGGAAAGAGGTGAAAGCACCCAAAATACCAGAGCTCTCACTGGTGCCCCAAATAGAAGACTCAAAATCATTAGTCATGCTAGCAAATCTCATCCTTAAAGGCAATTCCAGCATCTGCAGTATCGTCATACTAAGTTACTTTCTTTGATCTGTGAGCCATGGAATCTATCCAGTGTTTTGATACCTTCACCCACACATATAGACTTTAAAAGCCTCTTTCTTTCTGAGAAAAGACTGTACTGAAATTCTCCAGAATATGTTTACTTTTGCACCAAGCATCTGCCAGAGGGAGGATGCTGCAGGGTGACTCATGCATTCCTCCCTGCCCCAGATGTCCAATGCACTTCCAGCCCATGACCCAAGGCTTCAGTTCAGTTTCCCATTGACTTCAGTGTAGTGGCTCCAGATTTACACTGCTAACAAACACCTACTTAGCCCATGCCTTGGGCCAGTCTCAAAACAGCAGATAAGCAGCATGTGATACATGTCTAAAATTCCACCAAATGTATTTGACTGCCGTCATAATACGAGTGAAGAGAAAATATGAATATGGCTCGTGTTGCAGGGGAAATTGGGACAGAAATTATACTTCCACTCTCACCTGAACTGGGGACAAACAGGGGGTCATTTCCAGTTAAGACTCATGAAATGTTGTTTATTTTGAATTAAGCCAGCAGCTGCTGACTTGCAGATGGGATAATCTTGCCACCAGCTCTTAGAAAAAGGGTAACACCCTTCCTTTCCGATTTCATGAGTGTGACTTCTGACCTTGTCACCTCCAATTCAGTTCAGTGTGCTCTGCAGCAGATACCACATCAACTGTGCCTAAACTAGAGCTACTTATAGACTGAAATGGCCCAGGTTAGAGATGGTGAGTTTAGGACACCAACAGCTCTTGGTCTGCTAGTTTATCCACTTACCCTAAACAATGCTGAAGGTGTCTTGGTCACAAATCTGTTTGATCAACAGATCTCTAAGAGCCTAGAGTCCTTTGCTTTAAGATACCATACAGTGTGTGGGCCCCTGATATGTAGGGTGGTTGGAAGCACTTTTACTTTCATTCCCTGAGAAAAATGGGGTTTGAAGTAGGACATTTTTAGGGAAACATTTTCGTCTTCAGTCTGCTTTTTCACTTCATACAATACAAAAAGGAAAATAGAAAAGAAGCCATATCAGGAGAAGCTGAGGTCACTCGATCTGTTCAGCTGGGAGGAGACTGAGGGGACACTTCATTGCAGCTTACAGCTTCCTTATGAGAGGAGCTGGAGGGGCAAACATTGATCTCTTCTCCATGGTGACCAGTGACAGGACCTGAAGGAATGCCCTGAAGTTGTGTCAGGGGAGGTTTAGGCTGGATATTAGAAAAAAAGCTCTTAATCCAGAGGGTGGTTGGGCACTGCAACAGCCTCCCCAGGGAAGTGGTCACAGCACCAAACCTGACAGAGTTCAAGAAGTGTTTGGACAATGCTCTCTGGCACATGGTGTAATTCTGGGGGATGGTCCTGTGCAGGGCTAAGGGTTAGACTTGATGATTCTTGTGGGTCCTTTCCAACTCAGAATATTCTGTGGTTATGTCAGTTTGGGGGCACAGTTGACACCTGAACTGCTCAGACACGCTTGGAAGGGAATGATCTTGACAGAGGCTGTGGTGTAGGAATTTGGTGACTGACCTAGTGGGCTTCAAATAAAACTTTTCAGTTTCAAAGCAGCAACGTTCTCTAACAGGAAAGTTAGGAATACAGCAGAGAGGTATATTTTATGTCTTAGGCCCAATATTGACTGGGCATCAGTAGGCATAAATAAATCAAACAAATCAGCCCAATGGCTAGAGCAGAGTTCTTATTTTGGGATCTTTTCCATGTCAAATTTCCTTGTAAAACTGTGGTTTCATTTTCTTAGGGACAACAGAGCTGCTTACATTTGGTATCTCAGGTACATTTTCTAAACACTGATGTCAAATCATCTTGTTGCTAATGAGACTCCAGGAGTTCCCATCAGTACTAATAGGACTCTGGATGCCATCTGCTACTGCAGGGCAATTTTCGGTTAAAAATAAATGTTAGCAAAGAGTGGTCCTTCCCATTGCAGAGCTGAAAAACATAATCTGAAGAATCCCATGTCAAAAGAGAAAGAGAGTCTGAGGGTTGAACACTGACCTTACAGGCCATTAAAGGGCTCATAACAGTCAAAGCTTGAGGAGAAATCCATTCTTCTGCTTAGAAGGTAGGACAGCAAAATGGATGTTGAGTGAGGGCAACAAGGAGCAAGAGATATGGAAACACATAGTTATTCAACACAGTGATCAGCACAGTAAATGCTCCTTTGCCACCCCCTCCACTCCTTCATATATGGTTAAAAAGACAATTTAAATTTCACAGCAATTATACATAACATTTTAGAAGAGAAATAGAAAAAAGCACTCCAGGATGTCTCTCACAAGAGTAAAGGGGAATCTTAGGTAATCAGCTATAATGATCCAAGTCTATAGTCTATGGGGACATCAGTATTCCCACTGCTGAATATAGTTTTGCAAGTTTAGAGTCTCTTTTGCACAACATGTTGAAAAGAAGAGAGAATTGGAAGCAAGGGCTCCCACAATCTCACATTGAAGTGTCAGATCACATCTTGTACTTCCATCACAAATCTCTACTTAAATCTTCTTCTGCATGGAGATGCTCCCTGGATGTATCCTGTCAGCTTGTTGACTTGTCCTAGTTTGTACTCTATGGAAGGGTTATGTGTACAGAGTTGTTGCAGCAGGCTGTTCAAGGTCTGCCTTGGGCCTAAGGTCACAAAAAGGAAAATGTTCATCCCTGATGGATGACGGTGAAACCCAGGATTTGCCAAAAACAGTACCTTTTTTGAAAATTAGCCATCAGCTGCAACTAATGAAACTCCAGCAATTTTACAAGTAGAAATTCTCTAAGTCCAAAGACAGTGAGCCACAGACATGTCAGTGAAAAGTCAGTGAAAATACAGTATGATCATATATTCTATGACATCAGTACAATTGAAATCAAATTTAGGTAGACATAGAATGTCAGAGCTGACATATGTGAAGCTGCTCATTTGCAAACATTTGAAGAAGAGTTGGTCTTCCATGGATGGAGGATGCTACCCATTGCAGAACACAAGGGTGATTATCTCAGAGATCTTCTACACACATTTTAGTTCCCCCTAGGTCTGATTTATAAAGAAAGAAAGTACTCACAGAGCCTGATGTGTGCCCAGGATTCCTTGGAGGTTTTCCTCTCTAAATCCTCATTCAGCTTTTCATGGGTCTGAACAACATATCCTGTATGGAGTGTTGTTCAGGAAGGATTTAGAAAGGCTTCTGGGAGGAAGAACCTCACCTCATCCCCTCCTGTACAAGCACAGAGTCAAGAATGAGGACTACAGTATGCGTGAGGATGGGGCAGGAGTCTATTTTCATGTTCAGGTTATGTTTTTGGTTTGTTTTCCTAGGAGGACGTCCATCTCTGGAAACTGGAAGGCAAACACAGGTTCTGCGATGCTAGAACAGATTGCAATGACAGAGAGGTAAGGAAGAGGGTTTCAAGACAGTATTAGCTATTCTTGGGCTAGAAGGGAGGAATTGTATTTCAGGCTTTGGTTAATTGAGAGAACTGGTGAGTGAGGTCTCCTGGGAGGCTGGATAAAGGACTTTAAAAGACCAAGTGTTTCCTTAAAAAATACTAAGGACACAAAGGCAAACTGTCCTATTTTGAAGAACAGACTGAAAGTACAGCTAGAAACCAACATTGCTAAATCATTAGATCTTCGGTGAATGTAGCCACAGGAAACAAGACCAGCATGCTGAGGTCAAGCACACCAGCACAAACATGTAGGGATAAAATCAGAAAGGTCAAAGAACAAAACAAGAACTAACAAGAAGTTATTCTAAGTACATTACTAATGAGAGGCAGACTCAGAAAAGTGTTTTTCTTCTGCTTAACAGAGGAAAAAAACTCTCAGCTGAAGTGCTGAAAGCACTTTTTGCTGTAATCTCCCAAAAGTGGACACTGTTTTAGCTGAGATCTCACTGCTGAACAGAGCAGAAGGAACACGCATCTTACAGGCTAAAATTTGCAGGCAGTACTTCCATATCTTCACTGTGATATTTGCTAACACTGCAACTCCATGACACTGTGGACTCAGGATAACATGCTTTGCTGTAACTCCCAGTCCTATCCTGCAGAACTGCTATCAAGTCACTTGTTCTCGTCACTTATTCTCCATCTTATTTAAGTAGGTTATTCATAAATTTATAGACTCCATAGATGACATGTAGGCACTCACCTCTTGTGAATCTAAGATTTTTTCATATTACACCTCCAGTTTGTCAGGATCATGGTTAATTCCAACTCTGTCCAGCTTTGGGCACCACGTTTGAAGAAAAATTGCAGTGAGCTGTAGAGAGTCCAAAGGATAATAAAAGGAATATTCAGAGAAAATATAATCAACCTGTGAGAAAAACATGCAACATTTGCTTATGTAGTTTTCCACCTTTTTCAGTTAGAAGACCATTGATATTTTTCCAGTAGAGGTGTAGAGTCATGCATAATGAATCCATGCCTGCAGTACAGAGGTTCACTTTCCCTCATTAGCAGTTACACAGCTGGAAGAAGTTGCCTACATTTCTATCTTAAAGCTGAAGAAGCTGAAAGAACACAATCTCTTTAAATATATTAAAGGCTGCTAATAGGTATTTCTCACTACTTATATTATTAGTACAAGACTGTAAGAAATAATGGGCTTAAATTATAGCAGAAAAGGTTCCTTTGAAAATTTCCAATATTTTCTAACAGTAAAGATAGCATGCCACAGAAATTGATTGTCTGGGGGAGATGGAGAATCTCTGTACTCTTTCAAAGCAAATTAAAGAAATGTCTCCTGTTTGGGGTATGAGAATTGTGCAGGTGATCATGTGATGTCCCTTCTGCACCTTTAGTTCCGTGAAACAGGGAAGCCAAGTCCCAGATCAGATGCTGAAGATGACTTGCCAAGACCCTAATAGTACTGTGGGAGCTGGACATTATGATGCACCCTGGTTGTTTGTAACACAGCTGAAGCTAGAGAGACACTACCTTGTTGCAGTGTTGTAAGACTAAAACACAGATTCCTGCCAACCTGCCACAGTGCATTTTGAAGGTTCATTTTATAGGTGTAGTACCACAATTTACTACTCTAGACTTATCCAGCCTTAAATGCAACAAATCCCGTTGAAATCTGTGAGTCATCAGTGCATGCAACAAGGCAGGAGTGTGCTGAAATGCTCTGATGAGTAGGAGCAACCTGAAGTACCTACTGTCGTGAACAGTAACCCAATGGATCTATGTGCTCAGGTAACACAAAAAATGGCAGTAAATCCTCTGAAAATGCAACACCTGGTGCATGTGCATAAATACACTCTTTTTCCCCACAGCACTACTATTACACCTCAGCAGCCTTGATGCTTCCCAGTGCTCACCTATGGCCAGCAAACATTAAACACATGCACCTATCAGGGTCTCTGGCATGACAAACAATTCCCTAAACCTGGCTGCTGAACCTGGACACCTAGAGATGTCCCTCAGGAACAGAGGTGGTTCCCACAATGGTGCCCCTGGATGTGGGGACACAGCATTGCCTCCTGTATGGCTTACAGGGTCCCTAGTTCTCCTACTCCTTATGCTGCTGACTCCTCCTCAGACACTGTCTTCCTTGGAGGTCTGTGGTGAATGTACTTGGTCTCCTCATTAGGGATAAAAGAGCACCGGTAGTCATATAAGTCATAATCTTGCTTCTTCCCAGAGACATTGTGTTCACACAAGCTGATCATTATATTGTCAAGCTGTGGGGACTCTGGCTGGCTTCAAGGACGTAAACTTGTTCTTTGGCCAGAATAGCTCTTTCCCCAGTCCCTATAGGGTCTGCAAAATGTCAGTGTTTTCCTGGGACTGTGGCCTTCCCTCCCCTCTCTGCATCTTGTCACAGTCCTGCTTACAGATCTGTTCTGAGATGATTATTTTTATTTAAATGACCAGAACTGCAGCACTGCTGCACAGGAAATAAAACCAGGCTGCCTCATTCCCTCCTCATTTCCACAGTGGGGGGATTACAGTCCCCCTGTAATACGCCTCTTGTCATTCCCTCTTCTCTTCTGACACCAGGATAGCTAAGGAGACACATTCCCATCCTGGGATGGCTAAAGAAAAGGACTTCAGCCTTTAGCTCTCCTTCTAACAAAAGAGTGCCTGGTCTGTGTGATGAGACCACCTGACTAGGAGCAACACCCAAGGGATAGAAGAGAGGCAGGAGATTGTAAAAAGATAAAATTGGAAGTAAATTGTAAAATGCAGGAGCCACTGGGTTACAGATCAGGGAGGGGATGGCTACTAGCTAAATTCAACACTCACTTTCCAATCCTATTCCAGTCCCAGTGTGCAAGGACATCTTATCAGGAGAAAGCTGCCCGCATAATGGAGGGCTTTCAGGCAGAGCCAATACAAATGCTGAGGGACCAACACTACTGGGACATTAAATGAGCTAAATATTTATAGCTTGGCTGAATGACAACCAACTGGAGATCTGATGTAAATACTAAGGAGGGAAAGAAACATTTTAAGCTGGATTTGAGGGCAGGATTGAATCAATCTGAAATGAAGGAAAACTTTAGGCAAGATTTTTTTTTTTTGCTCCATCTGCAGCACAAGACAGGGAGGCAATGACCCAGCAAAGTATATGAAGGATGCTTTGTAATAAGGGCTCCCAAATCTCTTTGTGTTGCCTTGGGCAGTGGTGGCTGTATTTGGTGGACTACCCAATGACAGGTAATCCTAGCCCATGCTTTTGTGCTTTCTGCAGGTACAGACTCTGGGCAGATGCCTGTGCGGAAATGTTTGGAGGTCTTGACATCTGCGCTGTCAAAGCTGTCCACAGCAAAGATGGAAAAGACTATATCATTGAGGTGAGAGCATGGGGAACCTGAGTGCAAGGCTGCTTTGGGGAGTGTATCTGCAAACATGCTGCGTTGGAGTTCACACGCACCAACGTGCTCACTTACCCCTATACTGCCTGCAGTCTCTGCTCCTCTGTGCCGACCTGTATCCTCAAGCCATGGCCCACTGATATGTAAGAAACTGATTTGGAGTCCCAGCCAAACTGCCAGATATGCAGCAAGGTGTCAGGGTTGAAGTGTCTTCACTTCTCAGTGTGGACTGAGAAGTGGAAGAAAATGGAGAGCCACAGAGTGCTTGGCCACCCCAGCCTTCCAGCCTGATAAATCCCCACAGAGCAGAACCTTATCTGCATGGGTACAGGTGTGAAGCTGCCTTCTTTTCAAGTACATAACAGTCTGTGAGTGTTGCTGGCAGCATCCAAACTTTGGTGTGTCTCAGTGTACCACAACCCAAGTTCCATCCTTCCCAGCTAAGCACTCACAAAGCCAGTGCATCTCTCATAGCTGCTGGTGGGGATCAACAGCATCATCAACAAACAATCTCGTATTCAGCCCAACCTGAATATAAGCACTAGATGATGTTATAATAGTGGGCATGTTAACCTCTCCCCATTACCCAGACAGAGGTCTAGCAGGCGATGTAGTCCATTAAAAACCTAAGTTTCTCTCTAAATGAACCTGTCTTTCTTCTATCACTTTAAAGGGAACCTACTAACAAAAATCCTAACTGCATCTAATTTGGGAGATGAAAATAAATGGTGAGAGTGTCACAAAAATTCCACAAGCAACAGGAACAACCTGATTAAAAAAAAAAAAGGGAGTACTTTCTAAAATCTTTTGCCCAGATGGCATTCACTACAATGATAGGCCATTTAGACAAAGCACCACTGAGTTATCATGGGCACTGTGTACTACAAAATTTTGTGTTCAGAGCCAGACAGATTGTGGCTCTGAGAGTTGAAGTTCAATGTGCTCCTTGCCAGGCCAGGAGGCAGACATGGAAGTGAGGTAAATAGCACACTCAGGTTATCTTAACAGGGCAGAGATGGAAGAGCTGGCCAGAAAATCAAAGTGGAAACTGGAGAGATGCTCTGGATGAGAGAAAATCTGGCAAGCAAGCAAGTGCCTCTGTCACTATGTGACCAAAGGAGGCACAGCATCTGACCTGCTGTGAACTCCACCAACACAGAACAGTTGCGGGAGATGAGCAGAGCCAGCCTGTGGCTTCATGCAGGGGTGCTGACACACCGGAAAGCTATGTGTGGGAGAGCAGTCCCACCCGCTGAGGACTGGGATGCTGATGAGAACCACATGAGCCCTCCAGTGACTGCACATTCCTGCATTATGTATCTGCTCTCCCCAGGGAGGGGAGCAGTGACCTGTCAAAGGCCATGTGACATAAGCATGCTGCCAGCAACTGAATGCTGCCGAGCCTCTGTTTTTCCTGAATTGATGGGGCTGGGGCTGATGGGTCTGCTCCCTTGTGCAATTCATCAGCACCTAGAGGAGCATCCCCCAGAGCAGTCTGTTTCCCTGCTGTGTTCTTTTAAATCTCTATGCCTGTGTAGCTGGGAAAGGAAGAGCAAGAAAGCAGTCTCTCTAGAGACAACTGTAAGGACATTTGGACTGTGTCCATACATGGTCAGACACGAGATGTAGTTTTCATATCCCTGCATCTATTCTTGCACATAAGCCTATGTACGTGCACACACGGCTAATTCTGAGCTTAAAGATTATATGCCTCCATCTGGGTATGTCTCTGGTTTTCACATCTGCCACCGTGTGTGACTGACTGAAAGGCACATCCATACACTAACAGCCATCTTCAGCTTGCACCCAGAGAAATGCACGCTAGTACTCCTCGCTTTGAGACCAAGGTAAACAGTAATGGAGCTAATATGACAAAATCAGAAGAAACACAATAGTTTCAGCTGGGTCATACTGAATTATCCCAGGGGAGAACCTGACTGAGCGTGCCTGATATATCAACAACCAACAGGCATTCAGATGCCAGGCTGACGGACATTGTTGAGAAAGGAGCAGAATAGTGCAATATAAAGAGCAGAACAAAGCCAAACAGGCACCTTTTCTACTTTATGCAGATCTGAGGGAGAGGTTGACAAGTAATTAATTGCCTCCAGCCAATTTCCCGGAGTACTTTTCTTGGTCTGAAACTGATCCCTTGTTTTGCTTTTTTCTTTTGATACTGGGAGAAAAAAGTTATCTGACAGTGTGACAGTTGTATTTCCTTGGTAAGCAGGAACAGTGTGCTGTGACATTTTACAAGAAAGCATGCCTAAATGGGCTGAACAAATAAGGAATTTGCACAATGCAATCACTGGCAGTAATTAATTTTTATAATGTGAAGTAGTTCTTCAAGAAAGATTCGCAGAAGTAGTGACGGGCAGTTATATGAACTGAGATTCATCACAGTGGTTTGTTGCAAACAGAATCAGATTAAGCCAGATGAGCGATCAACATAGCACAAGAGTAATCTTGCACTCATGGTATTTGCTCTCTCTTGAACTTCACCTTCTTTTCTTTTCCCACAGCAAACAGCAGAATCTGTTACATTATTGGCCCAAATGTTAGCACATTTAAGTGCCATTTTCATGGCTCATATTATGGATTTATCAGTAAATGCTGGTAATTCTTTTTTTCTCTGCTTTAAAGAACTTTGTCACTTTGAGGGAATATTCAACATAAGTAGTCAGCACTTGATCAGAAGGCCAGATCATCAAAACAGTGCAAATTCTGTACCAGTGTTAGCAGCTAGATTCTCAAAAGAACCCAGGAACATGTATAATTTAATAATCTCCCTAATTCTTTGGGGTAATCTAATCTATTTCCACATCTCTGCTATGCTGAAAAATATGAAGCAAGTAGAGGGCAAGTGAAATGGCCCATGTGATTTATTCTTCCTCCTGGAAGAATAAACTAAGCCCTACCCACCATACAGCTATACTGTGTTACTAGACATGCTCCTTGCTGCCCTGCAAGGAGCCCTGCCCACCCCTTCAGCACTGCCTATCGTTTCTTTTGATATGTCTAATCATCAGTTTCCTTCCTTCCTTCCCTAGAAATCACCTAACACTTCACTCTTGCACATCAGAGAGTGGAATAACAAGCCCAGCCTTCAGGCTTCAGCCTCAGAGAGGCACAGTGGGAGAACATGGATGGTGTTTTCCTGAGTCTCTTCTTTGCCTGGCCACTTCCCGTCACCCCTCATACACCTTATCAGGCAACAGCAGCAGCATCAGGAGCAGCCACTGACCTTGGGCAGCTACAAGGCCAGGTCCATATGTGCCAACATCTTCTTGTCTTGCCCAGCTGTTCTGTAATTGCCCAGGAAGAGATGAATGCAGTCTGTCTGTGATTCATGTGTTCCTCTCAGCCTTTGATTTATTTTAGTATTAGCTTTTGTATCTGCCCAGTTCCAGACCAATTCCCCTTTCCCAGAGGACAGGCAAGGTGACATCTCGTGATTTTTTTCGGCTCAGTGGCAACCAGCTGTGTCACTTTGCCCAAAGAAACCACTGCCATTTTCAAAGGCCTTCCCTTGTGCATTTGACTGTTCACTCCTCTATTTGCTGCCTCCCACATCTCATATTCACCTGCCACACACTATCACAGCAGGACAGCAGACAGTGTCATACCTGGTGCACCTTCATTGGTGTAAAGAAATGAACCTGTTGGAGCAGATCCAGAGGTGGGCCATGAAGATAATCTGAGGGCTGGAGCACCTTTCCTATGAAGACAGGCTGAGAGAGCTGGGGTTGTTCAGCCTGGAGAAAAGAAAGATCTGGGGAGATCTTATAGCACCTTGCAGTACATAAAAAGGGCCCATAAAAGAGGCAGGGACAAACTTTTTAGCAGAGCCTATTGTAATAGGACAAATGGTAACGATTTTAAACTAAAAGAGTGCACATCAAGATTGGATACAAGGAAGACATATTTTTAGAATGTGGGTGGTGAAGCACTGGCACATGTTACTCAGAGAGGTGGTGGATGCCCCAACCCTAGAAACATTCACGGTCAGGGTGGATGGGGCTCAGAGTAATCTGATCTATTTGATGTCTGGTCATTGCTATTGGACTAGATGGCCTTTAAAGGTTCCTTTCAACCCAAACCATTCTATAACTCCATGAAATGCGGGGTTTGGGGTGTTTTGAGCAGAGCCGACTCTCGGGGAGTCCCCACGGAAGGTTGGATCAGGGAGCTCGGCTCGCCTGACTCTTCGCGGGATAACGGCATCATCTAGTGGCCACATGGGTCCCTCGCACGGCGCGCTGCAGGGAGATGGGAGGCCTCTTTTCTCACTCGGAAACAGGGATTGCCAGATTTTCCTTTAAGATAGGACTGGACAGGAGAGAAAACTGCACAGCAATCTGCTGGAGGGCCCCCAGGAGCCCTTGACTAGTGAGACCCATCCTCTGACACTGCTAGGAAACATCACATTCTCCACCTCACTTCTTAACAGAAAAAAGGCTAAGTGAATATTGGAAGGAAGAGCCACATTGTGTATTTAGCTGAACATTGCTATATAATTTTCTAACCTCCTTCTTTCACCCTGTGGGCCAAGTAGACCATGGATATAAACATCAACCCACTCTTCATGTGTACCCCAGTTAAAACTTCCTAGGTAGCTTCTCCAGTGTTCAAAAAAGATACATATAGAAATTAATCAAAACTACTAATCTGCAAGAAAAGAGCAGAATACAAACTTAGCGAACTAACCTCACTGATTCTTTAAATCTGAAAAAATGAGGGTTCAAAACTTCCTATTTCCCTCCAACAGTGGACTCTTGCAGCCTTGTGAGGGTGGAGTGCACTTCCAACTCTTATCTGAGTGTGAGTCAGTGCTTTTCTTGAGCAATGCAGCCTTTAACTCTGCATTTTCGGGGGTTTTAATGTTTGCTTTAAAAATAAAAGCAAATTAAAATAAACTCTTCCAACCCTGATATTTTGGTACTGTTATATTTACTCCAGCTGAACCTTAACTTCATCATAGTACAGTTCTTCCTGTGGGATTTAGCTAATGTTTGCAAAGCACTTGATTTATGATGAACTGTTGAAAATTATGTTCAGGGCTGCTATACAGCTGAGGGTCTGCTCTGCTTTCATTATTACTGTTGTCAGACCGTTTCTTACCTCAAAAACCCTTCGACAATTTTCCTTCCCCCATCCCCACAGTCTTGTTTCCCACTTTCCCCAGCATGATTGCAGAACTTGCTTGGGAAGCAGTTGTATTGCAGCCAATATCAAGAGAAGAAGAGGAAAAGTTTACTTCCCTGCACTGGGTACTGTTTTGGTGACATCCCATTCATTACACATCTGTGGTGTTTATTCCCCCTCTCAGGGTGCAGCGCTTTGTGTTGATTAACCCCAAATGTTTCCTGGTTTTCTCCAGTCTGTTGCTCGCATCTCCTCAGGCTTTAGTACATGTTGGTTCCTTTCTCCTGTGGCCCTTTCAGCTGCAATGTCACCCCCAAACACTGGAGGAAAATACCAGAGAGACTTTATACATCAGAGGCATCTCCTCAGGATCTGTGAAAGAAAAAGTCTGTATTTAGTTGATTTAGAAAGCCTCCAGCCATCACAAGTCTTAATTTGGCTTCCAAGTTGTAAAGGGAAGGAAGATGGAGAGTTGGGAGAAGTGCATGCTATTTCCAAAAAACCCTAAGTGAAATTCCATGCCTGGAGAAGTCAAGCGTGTTTCAGCATGAGGAGAGTGGTGACTGTAAGTGTTGGCAAGGACGTGGAGACACAAAACAGGTCAATGTGAGAGGTGAGTTGAAACAGGCATCTGCCAGCAGGAAGCCTCCTTACTAACTGTTGGTTTTATCTCCTGTGGCAGGTGATGGACAGCTCAATGCCCCTGATTGGGGAGCACATAGAAGAGGACAGACAGCTTATAGCTGACCTGGTTGTTTCCAAAATGACTCAGCTTGTCGTCACTGCTGGATCTACCCCATCACCGCTGAGGCCTTGGGTATGAGTGAATAGAGACCTTGAGGCCAAGTTACTTCCCTGAACTTTTTTTCTCTATCTCTCTCCTCACTGAGGGTGTCAGGCAGTCAGACATCTCAGAGAGCTGAACAATCCCATATGGGAGAGTATCAGACAGACTGACTCCTGCTCTTCCAAAGAAGTCTTTCATACGCTCATTGAAGAGGGTGCCCCTAAGGAACACACCTCTCTCCCTTACTCTCCTTCCATATAAGTGTGACATCACATCAGTAGCATGTCCATGCATCTAGACATTCTGACTTGCTAAATTCATGGGTTCATATTGAAATCAGATGTTTTTAGAGGTTCTTCTAATGCCCAACTTCATTTCCATTCATTTCATCCCTTATGAAGACCTGTGCTTTCAAGAACAGAAAGTCGGAACCTCTACCAAGACTTGTTCCGCTGCTCACTGCAGCCTTTCTTCGTTGGTGATGCCCTATGACCCCTTCATCAGGAGGATTTTTGACTAAGGCTGAATTCGTATAAGACCCTGTCACTTTTGCATTTAAACTGTTCCCTTAGTGCTTCTTGTGTACATCCATTTTGAGTATCAAATGCATCTAATTCTAGTGCTGCATTTCCCAGTGGCCGTTCCATGCAAATGAAACGCACCAGAACATAACCTGTGTATCCAGGTGTATGGTATCTAGCAGGGGGCAAGCATGAAGGTTTGAGGATGACAAATCTGTACAATAGAAAAGACAAGAGACTAAAAAGGTTGAGGGACAGAACTGATTGCAATGCACTGATACAATTTTCATTTCCATTTGAGACCAAAAAAAGTAGGAGAAAGCACTTTATGGCACTCTGCCTTTGTCAGATGACAGCCCACTCCTGCTAAACCAGGTCCCCACATGAAGGGGACCTCCAGGTTTTAGCTAGAGTGAAGGAGTAGATATTTAATAGATACTAAAAATGCTTTGAGGCAGGGAAAGTGATACAGAAGGGACAGCATTTACTCTGGCCAAAGAGGAATCAAGAACTGCCATTTAAAATAGCCAAGATATAGAGTGTATGAACTAAGAGTAAGGGGAAACCAACATAAACTGAGAACATGGACAGATGCATCTGTTTTCTGTGTCCTTAATATACCAGTACAGTACTGGATTGGATTACAACAGACCTAAAACGGGGCCAAAATAAGAACAAACAAATGGTCTTGGAGGGATAGGATGTCAAATAGAAGAGTCAAATAAGAAAAGTGTCTTCATCAAGAATACAACCTAAAAATATCTGTATATATAATCAAGAAAATCAAGCCCACAAGCATGTTTTGCTGTAGAGAAAGAGCTTGGTGCCACAAACATTGCAGAAACTGCACACCACACAATTACTAACATAATGTTGTAACAGTTAGAAAAGTGCAGAGAGAAATAATTAAATATGAGGCCAGTGAGATGCAGAACTAGAGATACAAGTGAAAACTTCCACAGAATGAAGAAAAATAACAATTCTGAAAATAAGGACAGCAGTACTGAATGCATAGAAATATGAATTCTTGGACACCCTATGGGTATGAATAGAATACCTATACAATTTGACCTCTCTATAGTAGTCTCTGGATCAAGGGTTGGACTCGATCATCTCTGAGGTCTTTTCCAACCCAATTGATTCTATGATTCTATATTTCTAAGAAAAGCTGAGAAATTATGAAACAGAGTGCACAGCTTTGACAGAGATGGAAGAAGGAACAAGTCAAAACAACTTGAGAGTTATCAAGAAGCAAATCAAATAGCACAGTGGGACATCAATTCAGAGGGAGGAAAAGGCACCTTGACTTTGCCTTAAGAAACACCCAAGTACAAATTCAGAAAGTTAGTATGTACCCTTAGGCTTGATGTCCAAGGGACAGATTGCAATATCAGAAAGTAAGGGTATGCCACAAGCAGTTAGAAAAGAAAATTAATCAACCACCTAGCATTAAAAGTAAAACTGTATGGATGCTGTTTGAGAGACCATTGTTTTTCAGTATGCATATATACATTTCTGATCTGCTCCTGATCCAAGAATATAGGAAATAAACTTGTGGAGATAAGTGACAAAGAGGACATTCAAGACAAACAGGAGGGGGGAAAAATCTTTCAAATTTGGCAATTCGACATTTAAGAAGACCTTTATGCAGCATCATACAAGTAATAAAAGGAAATGTAAAAAGGATAAAAATTGATTTTGAAGAGCAGATGGAGGGAAGAATGAAACAAGTTCAACAGAAAACAGAACCCTGCCAAAGAATTGCTGGGGTCTATGCATCATCCAAAGTTAAGGGACAAAAGAAAGGCAACAGGGACAATCTTGTTACTCTAGTAAATTTAAATGCTGAAAGCAGGGAACTTCTTTACCTAGTTATAGTTTTTCCTGATGAGAATGACAGAGGAGAGAACAAAAACAGTTATTAAATCAGTGATGACTAATATTTTTAAAAATTCTTAAGCCCCCAGCCCCAGATGGCTATGTCCAATGAACTGAATTTAGGAAGTGACTAAGCTGCCAAAAAAAACTATGCAATATCATTAAAAACAGTTAGTGCTCCAGAGGATTGGTGTCCAACAAATACAAAATATGTGTTTTAAAAGTTGTAAGAGTAATTTAGAAAAATTTAGACAAGTAAGTCATAGATGTCATGAATTATCTCAAATGATAATTTAAAGAAGAATACAGAAGATTAAACCAACAGAACCACATCTTAATATCTACACATATCTACATTATTTTTTGAAAGAAAAAATGTCCCATTAATTTCCTTTTGATTCTTTTCCTCTCATTTCTTTGAAAATTCTTTCATAAAGCGGTAGATAACAAGCAATCAGTCAAAATAATGTAGCTAGTAAAAAAAAAAAAGCCTTAGGCAAGGTAACAGACAAGAGCTATTAAAGAAAAAAAAAGCAGAGAGGGGTAAAAGGTAGTTTTATTGTGGAGCAGAAGCTGACCTCAAAGACATAGGTATGAGAGATTTTAATTTTTGCAAACAGTTAGCAGAGGGGATACTTCAGGGATACTAAGCCTGGCCACATTGATAAATGGGCTGGTTGAGCCCAGGACAAATATTTATTTTCATGCCTACAACTTGAAACCTGGTTTCATGGTTACAGCTACAGTGCTTCCCTTGCCTCTCTGATCCACCACCAGCCTTCCCCCTCACGGTTTCTCTTCCAAAGGCAGAAGACCTTGGACTGGTTCTCACGCCCTCATCTCTGAGCCTCAAAAGCCTGTTTCGCCTTCATCTTTGAGATGCCTTGACTGGCCATAGGGAAAGGCTGTAGAACTAATTATGAGATCTAATTCCCTTTCTTCAGCTGGTCTAATCAGGATGTCTCATAGCATTAGGATGTCTCACACTATTAAGACAGTAAATTTCCACCAACACCAAGGCAAGGTCTAGTGTCCCAAACTATGTAGGTCTAGGAGCCATGAATGGAAAATTCCCAGATTTTCCTCCCCCATCCATTTGCAAGTCCCAGATAAATAGTGTAAAAGATGGGCTG
Organism: Pachyramphus minor; assembly: GCA_013397135.1. Lineage (NCBI taxonomy): Eukaryota > Metazoa > Chordata > Aves > Passeriformes > Tyrannidae > Pachyramphus > Pachyramphus minor. The sequence goes on from VYXB01006804.1 coordinate 847,845, forward strand.
GCAACCTCGTCACATTTATGTTAGTCAGTTGAAACTAATTTCAATGTTTCCAACTATGAAACTTTTCTTCCTATTTCCAGAATCACTTAGCTCATTCTCCTGACCTTCCAGGAGCCTTGAACACCCTTTTATCATGATATTCTCCATGTAAATAATCTGGCATGTACCAGCCTATCTGTCTCCAGCTTCCCCTTCTTTCATAAACAGTTTTGTGCAATGGGATTACTCAGACTTTTGTTAATTTTGGACTGGCCCTTTGTGCAGCTTTTCTGTGTTGCTTAATCTGTTTATTAAAATATCTGTCAAAAAGACTAAACAGTGAGAGAGAAGAAAGAGCAGATGGCACCAAACTATTTGCGTTAGTCAGAACCAGGAATGGCAGTGAAGAACATCTGACAGAGCCATGTATGTTAAGGCACAACAACAGCAAATGAGACTCCATATGGAAGACTGAATGGTAAGCTAAACTGGGGGTAGAGAGAGGGAGAGCATAAACAATTTGTAGATCTTTCAAGTGGCACAGCCATTCCCTTGAGAAAGACTTTGTCGCATACAGGCTAATGAAAACCATTGCTCAGCCTATGCTTGTGTTGACAAGGGAAAAGCAGGAAATTAGGATGCAGGAGAAACGAACAAGCAATGTATACAGACAACCCAGATATTGCTTCATCTGGAAAAATGTAAGCAGACCCACCTCTGGCATCTGCAGAAGGAATCACAAAGCTGGGAAAGAGAAGTTGGTGATGAAAACAATTAGGGGCTTGGAAACATTCCCATGGAGGGACTGAAGGGATTCAGTCTCTTGGCTTTAGAAAGGAGGTGAATGAGAAAGAGGGCAGTGAAGGTTTGCAAAATAATGAATGGCCTAGCAGGGGCAAGTTGTGAGAACTAGTCTCAAAACTCAGAATAAAGCAGTGGAGACAAGAAATGGGAAAGACAGTGAGGCTGAGAAAGACTCAAAGGGTCTGGGTATAAATATCAAAACAAAATATCTGGAACTGTTGCAAAGATTTTGCAGAGCAGATAATAAGCTTCATGTTTCAGGGCTGAAGCTGGCCCTTGCTTATTAGCAATCAAGAGGAGACCCCTTAGGGTAAAGAGATGATTACTCCATAGACATTTCCATGGTTCATCCCTTCTTTCTTTGGAACATCTGGTGCTGGCAACTGTCCAAAATGGGAGATGGGACTGAGAGACCCCCTCCAGCCAGATACATTTGGTAATTCCTGATTGCCTAAAAAACATTCTAAACTGTAACTTCATTGTTATTCCCTGCGAGCAAACAACTTCTATGTTCTTTATTACTCACCTCTCCATTTTAGTCCCATAAGATTTTACCAGCCAGATGCTGCATGTGTGTATGTGTGTATTTAAGGAACACTTCATGACTCTACAGTTCCTGTATTACCTCAGGGCTTCTCTTTGGGGATTATGTATTAACTGGAACGGCTTTTTTTTCCTCTAGCCTCCACAAGTTCAGCCAGTGTCAATGAAATCTCAGACTGGACCTCTGCTTGGACAGCTGTCACAACCACGGCCTCCTCCCCAAGGTACAAGTTCTTTGATTCCCATGACAGTGATGACTGTGAGTCCTGTCAGTCTGCCTTCTAAGCAAAAGCTATCAGGACAAAGGTTTTGCTCATTTTCCAATTCGCTGTCAAGCAGGCAGCACATTCAGTGTGCTGCTAAAGCAGATGCTGTCATATTCCACAGCAGCTCAAAAAGTGGGATTGAAAATTGGACACCAGATCCAGTTGATATCCCTAGCAGGACTTGGTTCAGCAAAACAAGGCCACTTGAACAGGCACTGGAGTAGGATTCTGGGCATGGAGTGTATTTGTGTTTGCACAAAGCTGTAGTGGCTACAAGTGTTAAGAAGTGATGGGGAGATGCTAGTGTTGTCAGGCCTGGAACAGACACCAATGTGGTGATGTCAGCATCCTTGATCCATCTGTCCAGGTGTTCCCATGTCAGCAAGAGTATACTCCCAGCTCCTTCTGTCAGCAGTAGCAGGTTTGACTTCTGTGGCTTGGTCAGAACAACAGGTTTGGCTTAGTGTCCTGATTTACGCTATGCTAATGAAGCATGGGCACCCAGGCCACACCAACCGCTCAGTTCACATAACTGATTAGACCTTCATTTTTCCCACCTTTATCCCTTCCTTTCTCCACTCCAACCTCTTACCAAATTAACACCCACCTCTAATTATCTTTTCCTCATTGGTCACAGTTTTGCTGCATCCAAAATCTAGTATTTCTGATATGAAAGGCATCGATGTCATTTTGGCATTACATACTGATATGAGCTGTTGGCCTTGCAAGATACTGCTTGCCATCTGTCTCCAGTACACCCCTTCAATTCTCTGTAAAGTTTTTTCTCACATAACTCCCCATTTCACCTGTGAAACCTGGCCAGCCCTCACAACACTAACTTTTGTCAGGTTCTCACAGTGTTATCTCTCATGTCCAGCAATTTCTCACGTCACATCCAATTGTTTTCCACTTCCTCTTCAAAGCCTGCTACCAATGCAGCTGAAGCCACCTGGAACAGATAGTTCCAGGATGGATAGTGACAGGATGGAGTGTCTCACATCAAACTGCTGAGCCCATGAAGGGACTGCAAACCCAAACCAACTGGGTCAGCTTTCATTTCCCACAGAGTTGGTTCTCCAGTGACTCTTCCTTCCCCAGGCAGGGTGTGCTTACCAAGAAAAAGAAATACCAGATACATAGAAGGGTAAAATAGGTTGAAGTGGCTCCCTCAAGGAGAGTGGAGGGGCTTCTTTAGTGCTGAAGGAGGTAGAGAAATGGACAACTCTACAGAAGAGGGCATGGCACCAACTTTAGGCCTATAAGAGAGGTTTTTACTGATTCTTCCCCATGAAGCTAAACTGAAGAGTCTCTCCCATCAACAAAACCTGTTCTTCCATATAGATGCTTCGTGCTTGTTGTCTATCACATGCACTTCCTCACATTTATGTCTACATGGCCCTTTCAGGTGGACCACGCCAGCCACAAGGACCTCAGCCTACGCGAACAAACGCACCTCCACAGCAGCGGCTCTCTCCTCAAGGACAGCAGCCCCAGAGTCCTCTGTCCACTTCCCCTCAACAGCAAAGGTCACCTGGATCTCCACAGCAAGTCCGGTCAGCAACTGGGTCCTCTCCAGTCCAGGCTTCCAAGGCAGGTGCATTCCCTCCACAGCAGCCTAGACCTCCTGCCCAAGGCCGGGCCCCAAGCCAGCCAAGCCCGACGGAAACATCCAAACAGCAAGCTGCCCCACACCCACACCTGAAGTAAGTGCTCTGTTAACCTGTATCTGTAGATACCCTGAGCTGACACGAAGAACATATCACCTGTTGTCAGGGAGTAGTCCCCAGGGACAAGGGCCTGCATAACTGTGAGTGACTTCAGAGGTATATATCAGTATCCCTGGGCATAACAGGCCACCATTGACTTGTTGTCAGGAAGAACAAGTTGTATTTGACATCACTAAAAATTCACATTCTTCCTCTTGTTCTTGTGCTCATTGTTAATCATGCTCTACCCTGGCCATATCAACACAGCCCTTGCCTTCCCAGTAGGCTGTACATGCCTTACAGGCAGTAAAAAACACAGTATTGCCCAGAAAGCTCAACAGGACTCATTCCTTCACGATTCCCTGAATGCAGGAGCCACACAGCTTCTTCACTGGGCAATTTTTTGCAATTGGTAGCAAAAAGGCTTGGGGGGGCAGAGGGCCAAGGGAAGTGGAAGTGGCCCTACTCGTATATATGAAACTCAGATGGTGATTTTATGTTGAAGTGCTCTTCTGGAGCAGAGCACACCAATGAATTATTGTGGATATTTGGTAGCAGCCTTGGCTGTCACCCTTCACAGAGCATATCTGGCTGGCACCATGGCAGGAAAGATTGGCAAAAAGTCTGATGCTGACAAAAATTAACACAAGAGCAAATTGGTATGAACTGGTCAGAACAAAATATGTGCTAGGAATAAGAAGACAACTTCTAAGAATCAGAGGAGCGATATTTTGGAATAGGCTTTCAATGATGATGTTTACATTAGCAAGGCAAACCAAAGGAAGTGTACTTAAGGATCAAAATGTTGGAGGATGTAGTCACCACACTATACATATTTCAGGTACTTGGTTTTCAGAGTCTGGTCTTGTGGTGGATACCTATTACTGACCAGAAGAAACCACTCAGTGACTAAGCACGGTAGCAGGGAAAATTGGGAGATTTACTTTAAAAGCACAGTCCTGAAGCTAAACACTAGCAGGTACGCACCCAGCAGGAGCAGTGTGGCCAGCCAAAAGACCTGCATTACAGAGCTGACAGTCAGAGCACCCAGGCCAGGGAGGGCAGGCAACAGCACACATTGAAGGTGACATGGCTACCAACTTCCCAAACCTCTTGTGCTCTCACAGCTGAAAGGACCATCATTCAGCTGGTACAGCTGATGAGAGACAAGTGACTCTCAGTATTGAATCCATTCTTCTGCATTAGTAGTGAAATTAGTTAACGGTTCCTCACAACAGCCGCACCAAATGGCAGTTCCATACTTTTAGTCAGATGTTTTCATCAGCTCTCACCAGTCTAGATTGAGCCACTCACCTGTGTCACATCCTCTCCCAGTTCCCCATTCCTGTATGTCTTAGCACATGGAGATTGTCCTGCTAACCTCTCCTTTTATCCTTGAATTTGTCTGTGTGATGGAACACAAAGCATCAGTAACCAGCTTTGAATTACCAGCTTCTCCTGCTGAGCCAGAACCCTGTTTTCCATTTCAGCAAATCTCAGTCTCTGACAAACACCTTCAGCATATCTGAATCACCTCAGCGGGGAAATGCCAGTGAAGATGAAGCAAAAGCTGAGACCATCCGCAACCTGAGGAAATCATTTGCAAGCCTGTTTTCTGATTAACAGTTCTGCAGCTGGATCTGTGCTTTTGTCAGCCCTCACTCTACATAATACCATACCTGATGACATCCTGGAATACACTCAGTGGAACCCAGGGACTTACAACTACCACCTGGGTAAAGGGAATTTAGAGAACTACAATTGTTTTAATACAAAGAAAATATTCTAATAACGGTCTGAGAAGTGACTGCATAAAAGTGTCACTACTTCATTGTTTTTTGTGCATAATCAGATCTGTTCAAATGACTGAGTTGTAAAGCGAATTTTACTCTTGCTAACTTCTGTGGAGTCAACACAGTTATGACAGTGCAAACTGGGTTTTATTTTGATTTGTACATAGTCAATACAATTGTTAACTTCCAATTACTGAATTCTTGTTAAGGTCAACCAAAAAACATGGGCTTCTTTCAGAAATGAGCATGTTTGAGCATGGAAATACAGTGAACTGTGGAACTTCGTGATACCAACTTCATAAAAGGTCACTTCTAAGAGTAAAACTACGTTCAAGTTAAATATGGTACCAGGCATCAGTAAGCACCAAAGATCACATGAGCTGGTCATCCAGATGGACTCCTGGTTTATTCCAGATCTCTCTGCTCATAGCAGATTAAACATCTCTGTTTCATGCCTTGCATTTATGTCCCCTGCACGCAATTTCCAAGTTCTGAGAGAAAAACATCATGTTCTAACCCTGTAGCCTTAGCTCAAAAATAACCTGAGAAATCGGTCTTCCACACAAAAAACAACTTCTTCCCCTGCCCCTGAAAACACCAGAGTTCACATTCACAGTTCACACAAATTCCAGACAAAACCCAGCTAAACTCCAAGCACTTTGGTGACTTGGTCACATCTGGCTAAGTATGTCCCTCAGGAACGTGCTTAATTAATAGCAGAGCTGATGAAGTGCACATACTTGTGTGCTGAGTGTTCCATAATACTGAATGGAATATGGAGTGAAATCCTGTCTCCCTCCTTGAACTCCCACTGACTTCACTGGGGTGAATGCAAAATGAATGAAAGGTGACAAACGTGCAACAGAAAATTATACTTCACAAATAAGATGAGCTGGGTCCATCCAGAGACACCAAGCCATGGGAGGGCATGTATGGGATTGCCACAAGCAGGACTAATACAATCAGTATTAGTCCTTCCTGACCACCCCTAAGAACTATTCTTCCAGCGAAGATAGAGATGGATCTTTGCCAGTGTGCTTTTTCTCTAAGCCTACAACACTGAATGAAGCTGTGGATGTGCACACACACTAGAACTTGGACATCACAAAACCCAGGAATGACACAAGCTATGTTCATGATTGCAAAAACCCACCCTGGGTATATCCATGTATTTATAGCTATTTCTGCCAGCTGAGAATGCCCTTGCAGCCTGTGAGCTCTGGTTATAATATATCTAATGCAGGTGCCAGTCCTCATCCCACCTCCTCAAAATACAGCTTCAAGGCCAGACTTGGCTTTGTGCTTCCCTTAGCAACCTCACCATGATGATACTTAGGAATGCCCAGGGAGGTCAGTAAGTTTTAAGTTAAAAAAATATTTGAGCCAGTGGCACAGATCTTTGCTGCCACTTAAACCAGGAGATCCCCAAAACAGCAAAAGCAACAGCTGCATTTGCCATCTCCGATCTTATGATTCACTGGTGGGAATAAAGCCAAACATGGAAATCCTTCCTGCATAGCACCTGTAATGAACATCTAAATCCAATGCAGTCATCTGGACCTTGTATGACCTACCCCTGAGCAGGCCTTTGCACATATAATGGCAAGTAACAGCATAGCTTTTCCAGGTTGGAAGTCTCTCAAGAGACACATCTGGATCAATGATTTATACCTCAAGGCCAGTATCACAGGACCACCTTACTCTCTGATGATTTGTTTCTGTTGTTATTTTCCCCCCCAGTTCTGTGTTGTCCTTCAAGGTTTGCTACGCAGTTTACAATGTAGCATCATAAATACATGTCATTGTCTGAGAAAAAAAACAGTCCCTGATGTTTTGGAGTCTCCAGGAGCAATAAAAGAGTGACAAATGGGCTTGAGCAAGCATGGTCCCACTGGCAAGAATAGCAGATTAACAGGCTCCACTATATGGAGAAGAGGTAATACAACGCTGGTGGGAGAGGATTTCCTTCTGTAACACTTCCCTAAGCATGGTTTATGCCTTTCCCTACTAAATAGTCACCAGAGATGCAAAGTCAGAAATAAAAGTTTACTGCCAGAATCCTCAACTGCCCTATTCCCTGAAACTCTTTATGTCTCCCTTACCAACACAACATATACAAAAAAAGTAACTCATGACTAGTACGACATGGCCCCATAAATCGAGCTCAGTTCATCGCTGAAACCACAACAGCTGGATCATTTCTGATGCCACATTTGAACACAGCAGGGTTGTCCTCCGATGGACCACAGTAACAGGATAGCACTGCTAACTTGATACCCAGCAGTGACTCAAATCTCTTACCAGCTGTCACCTTTCCAGGGATAAACAAACAGAACCGCATCTCCCCTTTTCCTAGCTACAAGTACAAGCAACAGGCACTGTCACCTTACCTTAGTTACTCGCATAGTTCCTGAAAAGCATCTTCATTTCTATTCACAGAAGTGGTTTAATGAAAATAGTCAGTTGATTTCCTAAGTTAAAAAGATGAAAATCCATGTTGTGTCCTATGAATGTTCCAACAGCATACCTCAAGTCCACAACTATGATGTTGTGGCTAGCAGGCAATTCACAAATGCATCATCCTAACCTCACATTGTCACCTTTGATACCAGGTTTCTACTCCAAAATCCCTACACACCAACAAAGAGACAGAGGAATACAAGGAGTATCTCCATTTATATGAGTGGAAAACTAAGGTATACCCAAGAGGTATTTAGGCACCTAAACGTAACAGCTAGAGCTAGGGGCAGCAAGAAGGCAACAGAAAAGCTGGTAAATAGAAGCTACATTTAAATCACAGGTCAGACAAGCCCCACAGCATGCCTTGGGATTTTTCTCATACAGCTGTGAAAACTGAGCACCTGGTCAGAGCTTTCTTTTGTCTTGCTTGCATTTTCTTCACGTGGAAGCCAGGAAACATGAGCGGGTTTGTGTGTTTGGATCTGACCCAAGAAGGAGCTGGGACACAGCTATGACACCACCCAAATCCACCACCTGGAAAATTAGTTTACATTTTGCTGTTTAGATACAAACTGAGAAACAGCTTGATTTTCTTGTCATAGCTAGGTGGGGTATTTCAAGAGAAATGTCATTTACATTCCCAAGCAAGCTAAGGTCCAGAAGAACAGCAGTCCTACTTGTAAATGCAGAGTACTTTACTGTCTTCCACTAATCACAAGCAGGTACATAAGACTTTACACCCTGTGTATGGCTCAGCTGCTTCACATCTGGTTGGTTCTAAGTTTCATGAGTAAGATAAAACAACAAGGAACTATTATCCTTGGCTTTTCTATTTATTTCCAAGTGACTGTTAGTAGCAACGTTAACAGTGCTGGGTACTGATGAACAGTACAGGTAAGAAATGCCCATCTTCAGGCATTTCATCTTTTGTAATTTCTCTTTTATAGAAGTTTGCAACAGGAACCACAAACACACTTGACTTAAGAGCTGACAAATAAACAAAGCAAGCAGCTAGTTTTCAAGTATTTCCTCTGTTTTGTCTTCTAATTTTATACTGTTAGTCCCAAGATATTAACTTTATATTTCATATCCTGTTTTATGAATAACAGGAACTCCTCTTTAAGGAACTTGACAGTTCCGGGTAAGTCAGGTTCCTTTATCTTTGGCTCCCACTACCTTTACTACAATGTGAAGGACAACTAAAATGCGGAGGAATATCTTCAGGTCGCTGAGTGGTGTATCTGTAAAAAGGCTGAGATCATGTCTTCAGAAAAAAAAACCCAAAACATTCAAATGACAAGATCCAGGACAAACTGAGCCTCTGGCATCAGCCTGACAGAAGTATAACTTCATGATTATCGTCATGGCAGACAGAGCCCAACTCCAGAAAAGGACACGGTCTGCCAGCATGGTAAGCCCCACGATTGTCATGAAGGCACTGGCCACACAAGTACCACTGGCACCACAAAACTGACTTATCTCACATCCATAGAGATCATTGTTTCCAGAAATAACGTGGAAAAAAACCAAGGGTAAGTTACAGCTTTAATGATAAAATAATTTGTATAACCTTATCTGAATATTATGTATTGATTGCTGAAGCACTCGTCACAAGGACATGGTGCAAGACCAGTGCAGTGTAGATTTCCCTTTACCTTTTTATAGTCAGGGGACTATAAACACTGTAAGCTTCTTTACAAAGGTCTGACTACAAATTTTACTTGTGAAAATTCTTTTGGAACACAACAATTCAACCACTGCAGGTAAATGCTGTAAGTTAAGGATAATCTTGGTATTGAAGGGAAACAATTGCTGTGAAGTAGAAAAGGGAAGAAAGAAGCAATACAACTTTTGACAGCAAAATAAAGTATTATATTTTACTTGGCAAAACCTCCTGACCCTACTGAAGTCAGCTGATTTTATACAAAACAAGAAAATGAATCACTGAAATATCACCTGAAAAAGCACATAAGTGTTACTGATTAAATAGCTCGTATTTAACAGGAAATGCCATTCCATTTCCACTGCTGGAATTTCAAAAAGGTTTTAGAAAACAGTATCAGTTGTCACAACAGTCATCAGTACCATTTACATTTAGAGAAACACTGAGATAAATCACCTTAAAAAATATGTAAGGAATTAAAAGTTCTAGCAAAGTTTAGTCATTCTGGTCTTCCTTTAATTGAGCTCCAGCATCAGCCTGCAGATCTCATCAGGAGACTTTAACAGTGGTCTTGTTAGTTGCTCATTAGGTAATAAGACAGTACTTGAAAGGTGCTCATAACACGCTACAATAAATTTCTTTTTGGTAAGATATAATCTGATACTTAAGTAATGGAATTAAATGGAATTTACTGAATTGAAGTGAGAATTCATTCTGCTTCTCATGTTGTTGTGACCCATTTCCACTGCAACCAGGTCAGCCTATTTAACTCCATAAGTCAGACAGGGAGAAAAGACACATTGTTCCACCACTTTTAGTTCACACACAGTAAATGCAGCCATGTACCACATATCCTTATTTGTACAGTCAAGGGGAAAGACAAAAGTTTTGCTGCTGATTCTTTGTAAAGTTGCTCTGCTTCTGTTTAGACTTCTGAGTTGCACTGTAGCATGACTTTACTCAGTTGTTTGTAAAATGAATTAATTTGTGTTCTAATATTTCCGTTGTAAAGAAAATTCCTTCCCTGTATTCTTTGTGCATTAAGTAATGATACAAAACTGCTTTTTACCTAATAAAACACTACATGAAAAAAGGAAACAACATATTCAAAAATTTCCATGAACACGCCATCTACCATGACATCGGTAGCATCCTGTTCTATGTGGTACACGGTAACTTTTTTGTTAATAAAGATTATTAATTAGCCTGGTAGATTTTAAACATCATTTCTCCTAGTAATTTAGTAAAACTCTTCAAATAAGACAGACAAGTATAGGGTTTGTATTTAAAGTGCTCTTTATCTGATGCAGCAAGTATTTTGGCCGGTATCCTTCTGGTCTGTACGTAGCACTTCACAGACAACTGAGGGCAAGGAGGAGGGGAGGGAGAACAAACTGCTCTAAGTCATAGTTCTTTGTGAAACAGGCCTGAGTGCCAGGTGGTGCAGCACTACCAGAGCACAAAACAAATCCAGCCTCTGTGGCTGGAACACTACCATGCACATGTGTTCTTGACACAATCTGAAGAGAAGGCAGGTGTTAGTGCCTGGGATTTGCAATCTCCTGCAGTTAGGAAGCAAGCTCAGTGACTAAAAAACTCACTGCAGGAAAAAGCCGCAATCAAATGAACGCACGGCGAATGTCCATGGGGCGGCCCCGGCTGGGTCTGGGTGGAAACCTGTCACTGGGACCAGCTCGTCCTGGAAGCGTAGGGTTTGCTCCAGGCAAGGAACCAATGGGGTCAAAGTGTGGTCTGAATGGAGGAAACTGACCCGGTGCTTCTCCCTGGCCAGGAATGAGTGAGTTAATTGGGTCTCCAACATACGGAAGTGTTGGTCTCTCATCATATTCTCCACCAATGATCATTGGGGGATAGATTGGGTTTGATGGGAATGGGTTGGGAGGAAAGGGATTAGGATAGAATGGGTTGGGATGAAAGGGGATTGGATGAGGTATAGGGGGCAGAAACATCATGTGCCTCCATCTCAGGGCCTCCTTCTTCTGTTTCAACTTTTTCTTGTATAGCTGCAGACAGAAAAAGAAGGCATTTTAAAGCTCTGTAAGTGTTCCAGCTTCAGCAGGTGCATTCAGTTTTATGGCACTTCTCAATAAAGCGCTCCTCACCAGTCCGAAAACCCAGAGCAGCAACTCCCCTGCTTGCCAAAGACCACACACACAGCATGTCTGGAAAATCTCTAACCCACAATTCGGGCACACTTCACGCAATCCCTTAACGCTGCTTTCCCCTACTCTGACCAACATGCATACATGGAACATCATACTTTTGAACTAAAAGTAACTCAAAGTTACTGCCTCCCAAAGTCTATGCTTAATTCTCAAATTAGACTCATCTCAGAGAGGTCATATAAAAAAGCCACCTACTTCTTTCCAGTCTGTATCGCGAGGCCTTGCAATGGGATCTACAAAGAAAAGCAAAAAATTAAGAAAAGCAAGTACCCTTTGTGCCACAGGTGCCCAGAGTTCATCAGAAGTTGCAGAATAATCAAGACAGGAAAAACCACTTTTTGGTCAATACGTCTTTTCATAAAGATAATGCATCTTAAAAAAAATAAAGCTCCAGGACCATTTAATAGGTAATCTACTTGCACACTCATTCTATATAAAGCATTATCTCCAAACGTTACTGACGAGAGAAATCAAATCCCAGAAATACTGTCCCCACCTTTGCCTTCTGACAGCATTTTCCTTGACTACCTTTGTTTCTTCAATCCTGTGTGAGAAATTGTAGCAGGAATATATCCCCCCTCCACTTCCTAATATCTGCAATAGCCAGTACACCAGGGTAGCAAAGGAAACAGATAAAAACAAGGAAGGCCTGCACCACGCAATGGGAAGAACCACGTGGTCCACCAGTAACGGCTCAGAAGATTGTCAGCAATTTTCCTGGCTTAAAACAGTGCATCCACCTGAATTACAGCTGACCAACTGTACTGCCTTTACTCAGAGAGTTTAAATAACATCACTGGTTGCCTGAGGAGCCTCTTACCAAAATCTGTCACACTGGCAACACGAGAAGTAATTAGAGAAAGATGTGTCTCGACATTACCTCGGAAATCCCGCAGATACATAAACCTCCACAGAAGCTGGTCATTTGAAGCTGTGTAAAGATCACGGCAAACAGCAGAGAGAGAGATGAGTGAACGGACATCCAGAAGTCTGAAAATCCGAAGCTTGAGCTCAAGAGGAAGGACCACTAACCCAAACACATCTGGCAAGTTCAGAGCTACACAGTGAAAAAAACAGAAGCATCACTTAAGTGGTGTGGAGTTTAGTCTATCTCTAAAGACCCTAAAAGAGAGAAAGTACATTATAATCTTTCCCTTAAATCCTCTCCCCTTCATACCTGAGTTACATCACTTTTCTCAGCAACTACTGTGATGTGACTTCTTGCAAAACAGACCTCTTGCAACTCTAAGTACACCTACAGAGTGCACGAAATAGGCAAACGACTTTATACTGACCACTACACCTAAGAAACATTCCAAACACCTGTTTATAGGCTACAGAACAACGGAATAACTAAAAAAGACCTGCCCAACTTCATGAGTCTGCAAAATACACATTAAATACAGAGCATATGCTTCACAAAAAACCTCCCTGCACCGAAGTCTAGAGGGAATTCCATTGAATAGTCTTCGGAATACAAAGCTGAGACCTTTTACAGCAGTAATTACTCAGAGACTCAGGGCCTGGCTTCCTACTGCCTCACAAACACCAGCTTGGGTTACTCCCTACCATTCTTTCCAAGCCCTCAATGACCAGTTACTGACAAGATCATTACTGAGGTTAGACTTCCAAATGTGATGCTATACAATTTTTTCTGTTTTGACAAAGAAATAGATCAAACCTATAGAGTTACTGCTACAAAATTATTGTGGTATGATTTCCTCATCATTAAGTGTGAAAAACAGCCACTCCATTTCAGTCTCTGAACTGAGACTAGAGCAATCAAAAATTAAAAACAGAATTATATTAATATTTTCTCAGTTACAAAGATCAGTATAATTTCTCTAAAATATACATATTTCTTTATGCTTACTCTTTATATACCCATCACTAAACAGCTGTTTCTAACACTTTTCCTTCAAGGCTTTTGATACATCCCCTCCCTTCCATCCTCAAAAATGAAGTATCATCTCTGATGTAAATATTTTCTCTCACCTTGTCGGGCAGCAGCCAGGAGAGAGTAAACCAGTTGGTCTTTAAAGAGACGGGATAACTTCTGAAGGTCTTTGTAAACACCTGCAACCTTCTCTATCAAAGAAGAGAGGTAAATTAAGTTTATAACTTCAAAAGTTTATAATGCAGAAGTACCACAAGAGTATAGGTACCACCAGGCTCTGAAATCCTCAGCTGCCAGGCAGAAAGGGGGTATTTTCCAGCACTGTTGTCCCAGAGATCCACATATGCTTAGGACCTCATAAATAAGAGGCATATGGGCCAAAGGATAAATTGCACCTTGCAAGCTTCTTTCCTTACCCTGTTAATCCAAGAAATACAATTTGTTTTAACAAAATATGAGTAAATGGCTATACTCTGAATTCCTTTTACCACAAAGTTATGACTAACCTAAACGGTAACAATATTTTTATCCTTTTTGTCTATTCTGTAGCTATTTGGTGCTCTACTAAAGCGTATCTTTATCCACTCTGTCACTTCTTTACTTTTCAGTTTACTACTATGAGTATCATAGCTCAATCATACCTGGGTCCTGAAAGCAAACAAAGGACGCTGGCAATAGCTGGATTCTCTTAACACTTTTAATCTCGTTGTTGATTTTTAATGTTGCTGCAAATATAAGAAAAAAAGAACACTTCAAAACTTAAAACACTCTCAGAGATGACAAAAACCACTTCATTACTGCTTTACTCTTTGGAGGTGTTTTACTTTCCTCCCTTACCAGATCCCACAAGGAAAATACCCAACTATATAGCAAGAAGGTAGACAAATAAAAACTTTTTTAAAAAAAAAGGCACTTAAAATTGCAAAGCAGCAACCAAGCATTACCTTCAACAATTCTATCACATTAAAAGAGATGTAACACAGCTAAAAGACGTATACAGAGAGCCATTATTATAACCAAATCATTAAAGAAATGCTAATTAGAGAAAAACTCAAGACATTTACTTTATGAACACTCTATGCATGCTACTACATACACTATCCTAAATCTAACCTTAATCCAACTTGGTTAAAACATCTGATCATAATAATATGTACAGGTTCTGAGGAAACATATGGCTTATACAAATTGGCAAAATCAGTTACAAGCTTTACATGGAAATGTAAAAGATTTAATCAAAGGTATCTTGAAATTAGAATCAAGTCCCAATTTAGTATTATTTCTGCAAAAATGTGGCATTACTCAAATGACCAGCTGAATTACTCAGACTAGCTGAATCTCGGAAGGACTGATCTATTATAATTAGAGGGAGAGGAACAGTTAACACAGGGACCAGAAATTCCATGAGTATTCAGCAGCAGGAAGTGGCATCTCCTGCACCTCAGCAACCCAAGTAATAAAGGTGCAGCTCTAAAGAGAGCTCACAGAAGTGCATGTAAGTTTTCTCTTGCTAAACAATGGTGATACTTAGCAGTGTGCATCCAGGATAAAAATTTGACTGACTTACCATTAATAGCAACAAGATCTCCCAGAGGCACACAGGTCAAACCAGCAGAACCTTCCTCACAAAGGGGATGTGTGTAGTGCAGCTTATAAACACCATTCCCCCTCCATTTCTCTGGCATAGAGACTGCCTTGGCTTCTGTCCCCTAAAAATGCAAAGAGGTAACACACTGTCATACTTTAGCAGTGTACCAATGGGTACTCACCAGTGGGGTGAGAAAAGGATTAAAAGTTAGGAAATTGGAGAATGATGTTTGCAATTCAACTCTTAGTTCAGTCCTAATGTACATTATGATGATGAATATGTGTGAGTATACACTATTTTCCCCAAAAGACCAAATACAAGGTGAAGTTTAGTAATTTTTTGTCCTAACAGGAAAGGTTGTACAGTGATCACTCACATCTATTTCTTTGAGACACATGCTTCATTCTGTCACCCACTCCAACATTCTGATAGCTCCTGCACGTACATTAATTTGCTGCACAAAAAAACATGTTGTTGCACCTTTTATGTGAACTTACAATATCTGACAGGGTTTGAAGTCAATTCAAAAACTTGAGTCAACTAACAGTTTTTCTTTCAACTTTAGTATGAAAAAGCTCAGATGGAATCCCGGGGGGGATTAACCACATAACCACAAGGATAAGTAGTTTCTTTCCTCTTAAATCTGCTCTAATCTTCAGTCCAAAGAATTACTGGTCAGAGAAATTAGAGAAGCTAGAACTTCAGCAGCCCCTGCTGCCAACTGACATATACAATGCAGAAGCAGGTCCTCAGATGGATCTTGCATTACACACTCCCATGATATTCCATAGCTTTCTCACACCTGCCAAGAAATTTCTGTTTGCTTGTGCACCTACCTACCTGAGGTACATAGCCTGTCTCCATCATGAGCAGATGAACCAAAACAATCAAGGCATCAGTGGCACTGGTACACTCAGCAGAAAGGTAGAGCATCTCCAAGGAATGGGGTATTTCACCATCAGCAGCTTCACTGCACAGCATGGGTTCCGAGGGATAGGAGCCTGTACCTTCTTCCAGGTCAACATCTTCTGGGACTAATCCAGAAGGAAATTCTAGGCTGGATTCTCCCTTCAGGAGAAAGCAAAGCATAACTTTGTTCAGAAAATTACACCTCTATATATATTAACATTTTACATCAACATTTTGCTTATTGCATTTCCCATGATTTCCCATACAAGTTGTACATGCAAGATTCATTACACCTCCATTTTCCAGTGTTCCAGATGGAGACTGGGATTATATACATAGCCTATGTATTTTTTAATCTTTATAATACAAGCCTTTCATTAAAGGGTTTGCCATTTTATTTCATACACAAATCAAAGACAACATGATAATACTATATTAAACATTCAGAATCAGAATTTTTGCAACATACACAAAAACAATTTAATCACTGTAGTATCACCATTAATTTGAATTTAGCCAACATGCATGGCAGTAATCAAAATGGTAACTGGGACTGCCAACAAACACAACAGGCCTAAATAGTAATGAAAAAAAAAATAAAAAATCCATGGAGTGCATCTGCTGTCACTTGAGGAGGACTGTGGCTTTACTGTAGCTTCCTTTCTTCTACAAAAATATCATGTTATTAAATTGACAAAACTACATAGACACATTACAAAAATAAAAAATTAGAAAGAAAAGAGTCATGAAAGGGGAAAAAAAAAGAGCCTGATTCCAACAGGCAGTGCCTGTTGCATCTGCTCAGTACCTAGAATCAGTTTCCTCAGGAAGACAGCACTGAGGCAGGCAAGAAACATAATCCTAATTTCCTTAGGAAAAGTGCATGTTCCAGCACAAACATTCACTCCTGTAAAAACACCAGACCTGAAGCACTTTAGGCCCTCTGAATTGGCTTCTGTGCCACAGGTAATATACAATGAAGAGAGACAAATTTCCATTCAAATAACTGGATACATATCAAACAGGTATTAGGAGCCAAATATTTTGAAGAGACTCTCTCCTTTAGAGTACAGCAACTGACACAACAACATACCTTCTTTTTTGCTTTGTGCTGTACAGGACAGTTCTTATCTACTTACCCTCTCATCACTCTTCTGAACTTCCACCTGAGCTTTCTGGTTGTCTGACTGCTCATTCTGCCCTTCTTCTTTTGGACTGTCTGC
The DNA here is from genome assembly GCA_013397135.1 of Pachyramphus minor. Classification (NCBI taxonomy): domain Eukaryota; kingdom Metazoa; phylum Chordata; class Aves; order Passeriformes; family Tyrannidae; genus Pachyramphus; species Pachyramphus minor. The sequence goes on from VYXB01006804.1 coordinate 864,862, forward strand.
CTCACTGCTATTGGGGGTCAAGGTGGACGGCTCACGACCATTCTGAAGTGGAGGAGGAGGAGGAAGAGTAGAAGGAGGAGGAGGTGGGCTGGGTTGTCCATCTGCTTCTTCTAGTAGTAAGCATATCAAATCACCAGAAACAATCCCATACGAAGCTAACGTCTTCTGATCCTCTGTGAGAGCATCTTTTCTGTTCAATGTTATTGAAAATTTGGTATCAGAACTGAAAAATAATTTAAAAAAAAGTAAGAAACACGGTTGGCTGCACCTGGGTAACTGCACACAGAGAGGTATATACGACTGGATGTGGCACTTAGTGCTATGGTTCAGTTGACATGGTAGTGATAAGACAAACGTTGATGATCCCAGAGGTCTTTTCCAACCTTAATGATTCCATGATTCTATAGTCAGAAATGCATTACAACAGTATTATGCCATTGGGTTTAATCCATTAATAATGAGCTATATATTAGAGAAGGAATGAGGGTGAAAAAATGTATGTATGAAATTATTTCCCCCATGTTTCTCTCCAGGTACATTTTAAGTAGCCGTAGCTGCTTGGTAGATAAAACTTCATTTACAGAAATTTCTCATCAAAAAGTTACAAACAGAAGCAAACAAGTGCTCTTCAAATTCGAAGACATCACACCTAGGGAAACAAGCTTTAAATAAACCAGTGGCTGAGATTATTTAAAAATAAGTAGCGCTGAAGACTCAACCATCTTGCTTTCTCATGAAGCAAAACATTATTTTCAAAGATCAGCAACTGTCCTACAGGATGGTAGTTGCAAACGAGGGTAGTAAGAAAAGATGCTTCAGGGCAAGCATGTATGAAAAAAAAAATAAATAGAAATGAAACTGGTTAGCAGGGAAGCAGCTACCCAGCTTCAGCTATGAAATACACGCACTGTTGCAAGACAAGCAGCAACTTCAGATTCCTCCTGCCCACAGCACACATGAATTACCAGTGACACACCAGTACATCAGCCCTAATTAGAGGTTTGCGGTACAAACCCTGCAGCCACCACCAGAAAAATCCCCTTTTGTAGGCGACTCTTAAATTGGTTCTGACTTCACTCTCCTACAGAAGATGCCGTGAGTTCGTCACACATAAAACGTTTCCGAAATTAAAACCCGGGGACTCTCCAGGAAGCCTGAGGGAACTGTAAAACTGACACCCTGCACCCACTGTGTAACATAAGGGCCACGCACGACCCCGAATCAGCTCTGACTGAGCTGCGGACCCGCCTTTCGCAGCCAAGCACGCCCGAAGTTTTGCTCTCCCGCTCCGCAGCGACCAGCCGGGAAGCAGCACGCGTCCCGGGGGCTGCCGGAGCCGGGGCAGCCCACTCCCGTGCGCGGGGGAAATGCCCTCAGACCGGGAAAGCTTTAATCCCCCGGGACGCGCTCCTGGGACGGCCGTTCCCACCCGGCAGGGGCCAGCACCGCGCCCGGGAAGCGATGGGGGCACACACCAGCACCCCCCCCCCGGACCCCCCAGTGGTTTGGTCCGCACGGTACCTGTACCCCCAGGCGGGCAGCACAGCCGAGCGCAGCTGCGCGCGCAGCTCCCCCAGCGTTGGCTCCGCCCCCGGCAGCTCCAGGGCCGCCGTTCGCTTCTGCAGCCGCACGCGGAGTTTCATCGCGGCGGCGGCGCCACCGGGGGATGGGGGTGGGCGGGTGTCTCCGCTCCCCCCTCGCGCCCCAAGCGGCCCCCGCCGAGCGGTGGCGACGACGGCGGCGGCAGCAGTGAGGAAGGTGGCGGCGGGGCACGGACGCAAGGGCTGCCGGGCCGGGCCGCGCCGTTGTTTTGGTTGTCGCGGCACCGCCTCAGCCCGGCCCCGGCCCCGCC